>APFE030199810.1:0-24734 GCA_000404065.3 Pinus taeda
CAGCAATAAGCAGAAACAGCTAGATCACAACTTAAAGCATATACGCAATTTCAACAGTCTGCAACTTGCGTGCATACTCATCTGCGTATGGAACAACCTGCGTATACGCGCCTTTACTTCACCTAAACTGTGTCTATATGCGCCCTTGCTTTACTAAACCTGCGTACAGATCTATAAAAGGCAACACACTCTTCTAGATATTCAATCACTAATTAACCCATATTATCAGACTTATAGATCAGACAAGCGCCACATCTAGTAGATCAAAATCATACAAGGATACTATCATCCAAGCTTAAAGATTATGACCCATGAATAGAACTTATCCTTCCTTTTGCGCTAAGGTTCCTCCTTCCTTCAGATCAGATCCTCATCCAACCACCCATTACACTCTAGCACTTTATGAGATCTTCAATAATAATTCAGATGGTTATTTGTCACAAGATCTCCTTCCTCTTTTATAGCCTTAGGCCATCCCCAATACCATGGTCCAAGACCATAATATTTCAATACCATGAACCCAAGACTAGGGATCAACACATCTGACGAGACGCCATGGTCCAAAGCATAGGCTGAAGTTCCAAGATCTAACTACCATGGACCAAAAGAATGATCCCCAACATATACACACTTTTGTAAAGTATAACCCGCGTGTATACGCTCCTTCGTCTAGATGACCCTGCGTATATGTCTTTTTCTATTTTCTGAGTGCCTGATCTGAGATCTGATACCAAAGAAGGTTGCCATCAAGGACAACACCTGTGCCATAATGCCAACACCCACAAAATTGAATTCAATATTTAGAAAACCTCTTTATACATTTGTATTTTGCGAAACCATTAACCATCCCAAATTGCAATAAGGGAAAAAGAAAAACAATAAAAAGTGTCTCATTATACTAAAACTCACCTGTTTTTCTTTTAATAATGCGACGTTAGTTAACTTTGAATAGTTAAAATCATGTCCGCCTGCGACTGAGGTTGCTTTTACCTAGGCGCCCGCATGTTGAATTTAGTAATCTATGGACAAATGGATTTACAATGCTTTTTTTTTTGCACGTTATCAACTTTTTACACATTTTTTTCACACTATCATCTTTGTACAAATTTTCATGAAAATGAAAATATCAATAACAAATTTCTGTGTATTATTTTTTCAGTTATAAATTAAAAAATTATATATTTTTGAAAAAAAAAAAAAAATTAATAACAATTTATGTGTAATATTTTAAAAGTGTAAACAAAAAATAATACATTTTAAAATATATAAAAAATTAATATTGCTTTAAGATTCAAAATATATCAATAGTTATTTATATGAATGTTATATATTTAAGTTACATAAATAATTTTATTAAAATAAAATGTAATAGTTTATATATAATATATAATAATATATATAATATATATATATAATATATATATAGATAAAAAAGTGGAGAAATTAAAAAGAAAAATAAATAACATAATATTTTAATAAATTAAAAAAATGATGATGATGATGATGATGATGGTGGTGGTTAATGTCCACTGAGATCAAATTTTGGTTTATCGGACCTAAAGAAATGAATTATTTAGTTTCATTTAAGATTTTATTCCTATGCTCAAAAAGCTAGTGAGAAAACTTCAAGCTCACTATAATTTTGACATTGTAAAAGGCTAGGAAGATTAGTATTGCAACAAAGATGATGAACTGAGATCTAATGTGGTTGTACGCAAGGCACTCTAAGAGGAAGTGATTTTCATCCTCGATGTTCATATTCTCACAGAGATGGCAGGTCCTTTCTATCCATGGTGTTTTAGGAACTGTCCAACACCCCGTTTCACTATGGAGAGGAACTGATTTTCATCCTCGATATTCATATTCTCACAGAGATGGCAGATCCTTTCCATCCATGGTGTTTTAGGAACTGCCCAATGCCCCGTTTCACTATGGAGCTCATGAGAGTTAGTTCTAATCTTGGCTATATTAATTTTCTCCTTTGAACTAGTTAAAATAGAGAGATACTTTGATCTTCTAGGGTGGGGTTGATGACCTCCTTATAATATCTTAATTTTCTTTTAGCTGCTAAATCTTTCTCACACCACATTTTTTCTTTGAACTTAGAAGTAATAATATTTTTAATGTTATTAATGTTTTGCAATGCAGCATTTTCGTCCATCTCCCAATGGTTTAACCAAGCCTCGGTGTCTTTATACCAACCTTGTTTGAGCCTTAGCTGGTTTTGGCTAGAATTTAAAGCTAGCTTAGGAAGTCTATGGTCTCCTATGTTATTTGTGTTTGTGCTTGTACAATAGGCTCTCGATAGGGGAAAGACCCACTTCTATAAGGAGAATAAGATAGAGTGTATTTCTTTTAATTTTGAGGTTATACTTTATAAAATGCTTATGGATTCAATCTTTCTCTAGGATTCTCTAGAGACGCTGCAATCCCAAATCTCACATCCATATAAGATAACAGGAATGACTAAAGTTTCAAAGAGGAACTTCTTTCTATCCCACATTACGAGGTTTGCCATTTTACAATTATTTTCAAGAACAAAATAAGCTTTCCACCCCCCATTAATCTTTTTCTCAATGCTATAGTTCCACTTGAGCTTGTGATGAATATCAATTGCTAGGTACTTGTAAGAAGATACTTCCTCCAAGTTACTATTCTCATGCATAAAATTAGGGTAAGTGTCCTTCTTGGATTTGATAATCATAACTTTTGTTTTGTCAGTGTTAACATTGATACCCATGGTAGAGCAAAAATCCTTAAGAAGTCTAAGTTTCTTATCAAGATCAGATGGGCACCATGCGAGAATAACAATATCCTCAGCATAGAGAAGAAGGATGATAACTATCCCAGCTAAGATCGTGCCAGCACAACCTGCTTCCTCTAAACAACCTTCTAGCTTGTCGATGTAAATGCTAAATAGAGCAGGGAGAGGGGACTAAAATATATAACCATAATATTTTTATTACGTTGTAAATATATTATTATTAATATAATATAGTAATACAATAATGTTATAATGAGAATAAAATAAATCTATGAGATTAAATTATTAAGGATGTATTGATATTATTTAAATATTATGATATGAATTAACATCAAATAATATTATAATGATAATAATACATATTAATATATAGCAAGTTACTAGTTAATTTATTAATTTTAATTAATAAATTATTATTTTATTTTTAATTAATCTTAATACTAGTATTCTAATATTAAACGTAGTGCTTGTTCTGAATTATGCAGGAGTGCGAGGGAAAGAGGAGGAAAAAGGGAAAGATAATCTATGAAGAAGGTAAGGGGTAAGAATATGGTAGAATTTAAGATTTTTATATAAAGGGGAATCTAAGTATTTGATTTTAATGTTATTGTTTATGTTTCAATTGTGAGAGTTTTTGATGATTTTTGAAGGTTCTCTAAAACTTTTTCTTAAATAATAGTTTTTCTTGATAATAATTTCAGTGTTTTTAAGGTTTATTGAGAAAAAGCAGAAAAGTGAATAAACATGATGTTCTTTCATTCTACTTCCATTTCCTCAACTGCCCAGACTCTTATGGAACACTGAAAATAAGTATCGTGTGAATAAACATTAAATGAGAGAAAACCGTATATATCCAAAATTAGATTTTAACAAATTAATTATTTTAATATAAACATATACAACCATACTTATTTAATACCCATTAGAAAATAAAATAATCACATTACCATGAAAATCACTCACAGTTAGTCGAATCCATATTATTGATATTATTAAAACAAAAGAATTTTCAAACTAAGGAGGGAAGGACCATTTATGTCGTGCGTGGCCTCTGGAAGATTTTGGAGTGAGTAATGTCATGCTCATTTTTAAAATTTCACCAAATTTTATTGAACAGTAATGAAAATCTACGTGGGGCCACTCTGTCACATCAATAAAGCCAAAGCTCCATGACGTTCATTGTTACATCAGCTACTCGAATCTTTAAACCTGTGCATCACGGGTTAAATTTGACGGGTGACCTACTCATCAAGGAATTTTTTTGTGATGTTTTTATTTTTAAACTTCCCATCATATGACTTTTAAAATTTATTTGTACAAGTTTCATCTAATTTCAAATTGTACTCATAATTGTTCGAATTTTCCATTCTTTGTTGTACCATTCGGCTCAAGTCTCATTGCTACACTTTGTTTTGAGACCTGCTGATCAATTTTTTCTGCAAATTTTCCAGATTGTTTAAATGTTTTGAGTTTTTTTGTTTAAAATGGAAATAGTGATAAAATAGATGGGAAATATATATAGAAACAAAAAAAAAATATTATGAAGTGAAAAAGTAGATATTCATAATTACTTTCACATGAAAATAATGAATGTTAATATTGTTGCAACAAATTTGACAAAAATAATTCACTCACACATATCATGTTTTCCATTTGAGTCACTACCATTTTAATCCCATTAATGGAGAAAATTCAAGCACAACAATGCAATCAATCATGGTCTTGTGTTGTGTATACAAAGTAGGTGATCCACATTTTCAAACATGTTTTATGTTCCCACATTATAATTAACTCTTTTTATGTTTAGATCCTAAAACACATCACAGGGGAAAAAATTGAAAAGTATATACTATTTGTCCTTTCCACTCACTTTAGCTTTATCTTCAAGGTTTATCATATGAGGAGAATCTTCTAAAGCAATTCCAATCAGAATTTGATAGCATGCTCACTAATGGAGAAGGAAAGCCACTGAATATATATGGTCATCCTCTCAACACGTTTTCGCTTGTTATGTTTGATGGACATCAAGAATTATATCTTTATTATGCTTTTCCTTTTCCTTTACTTGAGGAGAGTATAGATGATTTATTTAATTTCGAAATGGTTTATTTTGGCACCCATTAAGATCAGTTGCCTAAGAAAGTGGCGGATAGAATAGTGGGGCATGCTCCTGCTAACAGAGACACTAAAGCATTGTTTCAAAGACTGCTCTCATTAGTTGATCATTTCGAGATGGACTTTGAGCGAAAACTTACCGGCAGTTTCCAAGTGACCGCGGAGATTGTGAGTGGGGAAAGGGTGATAAATATCTTTCTCGTTGGAAAATTTTATGGACTCTCGAATCTTATAAGTTGGAGGAGTTTGTGGTAACGAAGTGTGGAAGATACCTTAAATTGAAGCAACTGGCAGAAAGAGGTGGAGGGAGTCCTATAGCTTTGTTAAGCGAGCTCTTCGCAGGACGAGAAGACAAAATTTCTCTTTCCTTTCTTAAAAACAAGGATGGTGAATCCAAGAAGGTATTAAAGGTCAATCTATATTTTGTGGATAACTCTTCCTTCAAATATTTTACAATCAAAATTTCAAATTCCATCTTTCGACTATTGATTATTTTGTTTTTGTTTTTATGAAAATTATAGGTCTGAGTCGACGAATTGCAAGGGAAAACAATTTTATTAGATATGAAGCCTGCCAACATCTCTTTTGATATTTCTATTCACGCTTTAGTGGAGATGTACAATGTGGAGAAAGAGAGATTTAATTTTTAAATTATAACAATTCCAATAATGCATGACCATTCAAAATTGGATGTATCTGAGAAGTTTTCAAGAGAGGTTCCTATAAGATACCTCGGAAAATAATTGCAGGTACTTCCCTTCCAATCTGTAACGTTCCGCCCAAACTTTGTGACTTCCAAGTTCCTAATCAGAATGCTTTGCCAGGTAAACAATAAAACTAAGTGTAAACCAAAGGAGCGAGGTGGCGACTGGCAAGGGAAAGAGACATTATGATGCATGTGAGGTAAGTAATAGTGGAATAAAAACCCTTACCGATCAAAAGAGTGGACGACTGGTAAGGGATGAAAAAAATAAAAATAAATAAATAATAAAATTAAATAAAATTAAATTAAAAAAAAATAAAAAAAAAAATTACAACAAGAATGGATGTTAGAAAGGCGTGAAGAAGGGGCCATAGAGATGTGCATAGTCGGGTGTTTCTGAGTGTTAGTGAAGAGTAAGGTCAATCTGTAGTCAAATAGGTGGATAAAAGCTAATAAGAATCCCCTACAGGAGCACCTTCACCTGAACCTGAACTGGAAGCTCACGAAGGGAATAAGGCTTGAACTTGAAGGCCAGAAAGACTAGTTTCTTCAGCGAAGTTGCTCGTGAGGACAAGCCAGTCTGTTTATGGCGACTGGTAACTTGCGCTGCCTATGCAAATTTTCCCTTACTTTGCAAGAAAATTCACATCAAATCTCATAATTTTTTGTTTCAGCCAGCCAACTGCCAGACTAAACATAATTGCAATTTGGAGATACGGAACATGGTAGATGGGAGGTCACCAACCCAATTAATTAAATCAATCAATAATGCGTGGAGAAGTGCCATGGCATTTATAACTTAATTTGATATTTGTTGTTCCGGACGGATAACTTTTGCTTGAGATTAACTGGAGTCTACTGTCTGGGATTTGCTACCTATGCAAATTTTCCCTTACTCTGCAAGAAAATTCACATCGAATCTCATAATTTGTTGTTTCAGCCAACCAGACTAAAACATAATTGCAAATTTGCAATTTAGAGATACGGAACTTGGTAGATGGGAGCCTGGAGGTTGCCAGCCCGCTACGGCAGCTGCCCAATTAAATAAATCAATAATGCGTGCCACACCATCACTGCCATGGCATTTATAACTTAATTTGGTATTTATTGTTCCAGACTTTTCCTTGAGATTAACTGGAGTCTAGGACGGTGGGCACTGGGACCTATAAATTTCTAATATTCTGCCGAGCTATATCTATATGAACTTGTCAGTTTTTAATATGCCCATCAAAATGACGTTTTGAAAATTATTTGCAAGTTAGAGATGACGTTTAAATTTTAAAATAAATTGTATTTTACGTGTAAAATCGCCAAAAACTTGCATACGGGCGTCAAATTTAACCCCTGCTGCGCATGATATTCCAATAGCTATGAATAAGTTAAAACAGAAGATTATGTCGGAATGGAAATAAACACAAAAGAATTTTTTTTTAATCAATTTTTTTAATTTTTCAGGTGGGTTTCAAGAAGGCCAGATTTCATTACAGAAGAATCTCTCTCCGAGAAAACCAGAGTTTCATTAAATAAAAAATATAAATATTAATTAGTGAGGGAGGATCTGAGTGAGGGAGAATTTGTAGTGTCTCTATTGGCCCAAATGGGTTCGAATTTGTGAGGTGTGGGGGAGGGCAGTGGAAGGAGGTGGTGAGGAAGTTTCATTTGATTCCTTGGGTTGCGAAGATGGGGGGAGGATTCTTGTTGGTGGGTTTCTTCTTTTTTACTTGCTCCCATTTATTTTCTTGTTCCTCTACATTTTTCAATTTCTTATTTCTTAGAACATATATTTGCAAAATGACCATATTTGTGACAAACCTTGCATTTGAATGGGATCTGCTCATAGTCCAGCGACTGTATATGCTTCCATTGGTCGACCTTGATCTTGATTGCTTCTGGAAGTCATTTTCCTAGATCCACTTCCACGCATATTCTGGCACATGCATGCATATTGTCTTTCGGTTCACATCTATCTATATATTTTCCTACTACATTTCCTATGGTCTTTACTGACTCGCCTCCCTAGCAGTGTAGAGAGAGATGGGGTAACCTGACCCATATTGGCACTGCACTTGGAACATCCATTTCAGGATCGATGTCTGGGGTCCATCTGTTTAGGTATAGTCCTCTGGTATCCATGAAATATGGGCTATTTCTAAAGATCAAATCTCTGTCTTCCTTTGATTCAAATGAAAGGTGTAGTATTCCCATCCGCATAATCTTAGTGCGATTTTCCCGTTGATGGTTGAGCTCCAGTTTCTTTCGACCCATCTTTGGACTGATTTGGGGGACGACCATAGCCCAGTGAACTGTCCAAATAGACCACGTTCAGTGAGAGACAACGCTCCTCTGCGAGGAAGAGCAGGAGTAAGGGAGATTTCTGGCATATCATCAAGCTTTTTAAAAAACTTGATTATTGTTGGCCTGATTCTTAGAGGTCTTGTAGTTGCTATAAGGGAGGCAAACACATCAGTTGTTTCTTCATTTCCTTGGAGTCAATATGTTAGTGGATCGCCTTGATCTAGGTGGATATTGGTGGCCACTCGCCAAGTCCACTTGGACCCCCACCATTGTTTCTTTCATCTTTTCAGTTTCCTTAATTGTAGCATAATTTACTATTTTTAGCAATTTAGTTTTTTGGGTCCTGAACTTCTGGAGCTGTTTTGAGGCCCTAAATGATGCTTTTTCGGAAAACTGGGAACAACATGGGGTCATGGTCTAATGTTGCTCTTCCAAAGTTGTAGTTCTTTGATAGATCTTTCTAACAAGATATTGTGCATGTCAAACGGAGATCATATGCCAAAGTTACAACCCTAGGAAGTTGATGTAACTATTTACCCAAACGGGGCCCACAGTTTGGCATTTCATCTTCTAGGGTTAGGTTTTTGGATGTTTAGGGTTCTGCATTGTTTCTAAACAATAAATAGGCCTTCAAGCCTCATTGTAACAAAGTTTAGAGGCATGTAGCCACCACATCTCTTCTCAGAGATAAGCTACCATCGCCCTAGCTAGTTTATTTCCATTTCTGTTTGTAAGCATATTTTAGTATTTTACAGTAATGAAATGAAGCATTCTTTCCGCTTCATCTCTATATGTATGGTTATTGTTTGTGTCTAGGTATGAACGATTTATTCACCCCTTTTCTACATTAATGTGTCAATCCGGGTGCATATTCTTTTCAACACAACACGCAAGGTATATGCAGGGGAAAGTTTACAATCTGTCATCGACCAAGGGTTCGTGATTACCAATCAAAGCATGCTGAAACAAAAATAGAAACTCAACTACACAACTTAAAAAGGTATTCACAATGATCTAAATAATCTGCAACAACAATCAATAAATAAACACCAATGAAAAATACACACATAACAAGGAAACATGCAACACTTGATTAGAAGAGCAGGCCCAACTCTCTGATCAGGGTTGCATTACTCATAGCGAAATATAGACTAGTAAAAAAGGTTGTATTTTATTAATCTGAAAAATACTATTACAATACAATGTAGGGTCTGGCTAACCCCTTATACAGGAATGACCTGTCTTTTATAAAGTACAAAGGGGAGTAACATCTCTCCGCAAAACCTGACAACTATATGCCCAAAGATATACATCCGTTCAACACAGCACTACTGCCAAGAGAACAAGAACACGAACGATCCAAAACGGGTTGAGAACAACTGCAAATCAATTATGCTATTTCATCGTGGTTGATCAATTGCTGTGAATCACAGAACTCCTGTGATATGCCGTGATGTCAACACCTACACTCCATAATCTGCGAGCATAACATCTTTTAGTGGTTTACATAGGTAAAACCCTCATGACTCTACTTCATTAATTAAATATCCCAAGAGATGATAAAGGGGAATTGCCTCATAGTTCTACATAGTAAATGTATGTGAATGAATACAAAAGGGATGAAAAGAGGAGCGGAAATGCAAGGAAAAGATAGGCCGATTTGGTGCCCAACATCTCCTCCCAACTAGCTTTCTACATGCCCTCATGCAGATCACCGTCTCCGCGGGTCAGGGTTTGATAGGCTGTGTGCTTCATGAAGCTAGGAAAGATCGTATTCCTTGGCCATTTCTGTTCTTGGAACCTTAAACCCCTCTGAGAGAAGAACTTCCTTCCACCAATCATTTGGTACATTATATGTTGGGCTGTAGTGATTTGTTGGAAACTAAAGGATAGGGTACTGAAATCGAATTCCCATCTATCAGACCCCACATGTTTGGATGCATGCCACGTATCTTGGAACCCTACTGAGTGCTCGTACAAAATTTGGTGCTCCAAATGGTTCTCTGTTCCGGAAAGATGTGGGCGACATCATCCACCTTTTCTGACAGCTATCCAAGGCCTCAGCTTGAAACATGACCAATTGTTTGACATAGAGATCAATGCACCACTTTTGTGTCCTCAACATCCGTTCCTTATTTCCCATAATTTCTAAAAATGTAGTGTGCTTATTGTACATAGGCATTGATCTCTCGGGTTCTCCTCTTACCATAAAAGGCTTCGTGATCTGATTTGACTTGAACATATTATAATCCTTTTGATAGCTTATCTGATTGAAAGTGTAAGAGGTGAGGGCCTTTAAATGAATGTCCTCCACATATGGAACCAGATTAAATTCTCTATCAACACGCAAGAGATACCCATGCATGTAAAGCTCACACATCAAATGCTGAGTTGGCACATCATGGGCTCTCAATATCCGGAGGAACTATACACCATCCTCAATCTCGTGATTAATTTCTTTCTGGATGCTTTCCAAACAGAAGAAAAGAAAATGTTCATGCAAAAATATAGAATAACTAGAAGCGGGAGGGCGACATGCCATCACCTCCTGTGCTAAATGGAGCATTTGTTCTTTGTCGGCTTTCAAATCTACCACTTGCCTTTCCAGCTGCTCCACCTTGAGTTACTGCTTTGCATACCTCAATCACATTAAATCAATGCACTCCACATATTCAAATATAGCCGTGGATGCTCGTTCTTGGGCTTTCTTCACTTCGTTCTAATATCGCGTCGTGGTGGATTTCTAGGTTTGTACTTAGGTCGTCAATGAAAACTCACGGCCTTCAAAAAAATACTCTATAGGGTCTGTCTAAGTGGAAACAGAGGTTGCTTCCATTCCATCTACCTGTGTCTCTTCTTCGGCTGTCGTGGCTTTGGGCTTCTTAGCCCGCCATTTATATTTCTTCACCTGTTTCTTTAACCGGTGCACCTTCCTTCTTAGCCTCTTGACCTCTGTTTTGAGCCGCATTGTTTCTTTGAATTGCAGCTAATATTTTTTCTTAATAGGTAGCCTCCGTTGCTCACACAATTCTACCCATTCTTGTTTGACCACCACCTCATCTGGTACTGTAGCCCGTTCGACAGGTGGTGTATTACTGGAGGGAGTATCCACAGGTTAATCGATGGGGTTGCTTTGCTTGGTCTCTCTTCCTTGGGAGCAGCCTCTTCCTTATTGATTCCTACCTCATTCTGTTTTGAATCTATCTCGAGAGGTGGCAGACTCACTTGATGGGTGTCTATCGGTGGTTCAGCCAAAATTTCCCCTCTAGGTTCCCTTATTTCAAAAACATTTGCCTCTTCCTCTATTCTGGATTCCTAGTAAAGGTCTTCATGGAGGTTTGTGGCCAACAAACCTGTGGCATCTAGTTCCTTATTCGAACCATCAAACTCCAAAATGGTGAAATGACAACATCCTCCTCTGCGTGTCGGGAAGAGCGAGAAACCCTCGCCCCTTTTGGAATGGAGAAGTAAGAGGAAAATTGAAAGAAGTTTCCTACCTGATCTATCTCGGCCCCCGTTATGGCCTCAGGCTCTTTCCCTCTGTTTGTAATGTCTTTGCTCTGGGTTGAAACCCCTACCTGTGCAGTCCCCTATTCCGAGGTTAACGCTGGTTCTTGTGGAGCAGCGTCAGTCTCAACATCTAATTCCTCTGCAATCTCCAGGGTCGGACAGGTTGATGGTGGTTCTTGTGTAACACCACCTTCAATATCCAGTATTTCTTGAATAGATGAAGCTGGCACTGTTTCTTCCAGCATGACATTGATAAAAATGGATTCTTGCATCATTACATCAATTCTGGCCATTATACCCATAGCCTCTCCTTCTGTTGGCCCCATGGTTCTTTTAGCTTCGAGCCCCTCTCGTCCTAGTTCATCTTCCTCCATTGGTTCCATGGTCGAGCGTGGTTCTTGTGGGACACCCCCGGATGCAATATTAACAAATTCATCCACCTCAGCCTGATATGGTATCTCTTCTTTTATTACAGTGTTGCTGGTTTTCTCCACTGGCTCCATGGTCGAGGATGGTTCTTGTAAGACAACCTTAGTCATGGTGCTGGTGACCCTTTCTATATCAGCCCCTTGCTGCAGCACTTCTTCTTCCATCGGTTTTGAGGTTGAGGTTGGTTCTATGGAGCAGCCTCAACTATCCTCTCTGGTTCATGCTCCTGGTTCTATTCCAGCCCCTCGGGTTCCATCTCCATGTCCTCTAGTTCTTCTTGATCTATGTATTCATTCTCTACTCTTGGTTCTTCCTCCATCGCTTCTGGATCTTCTTCTCTAGCAGCTCTAGTAGCTGCTATCTCTTCCTTTGTAGAATCTCGGAATGTTTCCCACGGGATTTGAAGTCGATCAATTGCACGCATGACTAACAGCCGGACCAGCCCATGGTTGGTAATTGATCTAGGTCCGGGTGTGACAAAAGACCCTTCCAAGACCTTTTACTTTCTTGATGTGTTAAGTTGAATTTTTAAAAGAACATAAATGAAGACATCTACATGTTGTAAAGAAAAGGAACATGTCAATCATCAACAACATAAAAACATAAGCCGTTGATAACAGAGTTCTTCTAGGAGGGACTATGGCTCTGGGCCCCAGTGTCAAGATGGTGTAGGCTGCTGCATTAAGTGTTGTCAATAGTGGTGATGTACATGGAGGTGACATCGATATCATACAAGGAAAAATTCCCTCATGCAGGAGTGGCTCTAAGAGATGTTTCGTACAGGAACTCTCAATCAAAAGACTCCCATCAGTATGACACAAACTCATGCATGATGAGCATCCCACCAACATGGAATAAAGGGATCTCAATGCAAAACATGCATGACGACAACATGATTATCCCATATACAACAAAGGGATCTCAAAACACAACATAATGAATCATGACAACAAGTACATCACATCGGCGATTCCGCGTCACATCAAGTAGGAATCATAAAAACGAGTAATAAACAAGATCCCACATCAAGCATCAACAAGGATCTGTGCAACACAATGCATAAAAAAGAAGTACATGAACACTGCATATACCTCACAACCAAGGGCCATTTGAAGAAGTAGATGTCAAACTGCTAAAGTTGTTCAGACCATCGATCTCACGGCATCGATCGTATGAAAATGACTGTTCGCACATGAATGTGGACATCTACATTGGAACTTAGAAAAGTGGCTGAAAAATGAAATGAAAGAATGAAAAATCTGAATGCACCATCATATTTGTGGTGTCGAGTAGTGCAAAACTGATTGTCCAAAATTTGAATTCTAAGAAATTGAGAATCTGGGGCTCAATGAATCTTTTAGATTCCCCCTAGATTCCTCAAAGATTCTGCTCCATGGGTGGACTGGAAATCTGCAACTCAAATGGAAAATTTGACCTCACCATTGCGACCCCTATGGAAAATTGTGAAAAACAAGTATAAACTTGACTATATTCTGACATGGAGAAAAATTACCTCCTCGGGAAAATTGCAAGGATCATGGTTTCGCTCCCTATTTTTGCAACAATCATGGTTCCACCTTCATCCTGAAAATGGTGAAAAAATGCATAACTCTAATGGATAAGCAGACTGTCCCATCACATTCGTGGTGTTGAGAGGTGTTGAATCCATATAAAATTTGTCAAATTCTAACAAAGTGAAAATTCAACCCTCCTGCAAAATTCATGGTTCCACCTGCATCAAAAAATAATTAAAATTATCTGCCTCGAAATGCGTGCCCACTCCTGGTTCCTCCATCTTCCCGAGTGGAATGATGAAATGACGAGTTGATATAAATTGTCGAGCAGATTTGTCAACAACGATCGTTTGGTGTAATGGCAAGATTGGAAATTCGTTGAGGAGGGGTCGGGGGATCAAATCCTGCCCCTCCTGGCTTAACCCATGCAATATTCTTTTGTTAACTTTGGGGTGGCAGGTCTACTGTATCGCGTGGCCCACCCCCATTTCCATCATTTTTTTCCTTTATTGCTGTGAGGTGGTCCATATGCATGGAGTTGCGACGTTTGAGGTTGGTTGTACTATTTATGGGGCCGTCTGGTGGGCCAGCACACATGCGCCGGCGCGGCTTCAACTCCGCTGGCCTCACCATTATAATACATGGTACGTAGGTTGGTTGGGGTGGTGGGTTGGTGGCCCCCACCCCCTTTTAAATATATATATATAATATATATATATATATATATATATATATATATATATATATATATAGTTTTAAAAGCAATAATGTACATTTTATAAATTCAGATTTTTAGTTGTAGGAGTCAAATTAACGACCCCACAATTTTGCCTGGAATCCGGTGGTTAGTTTCAGTCCAAATTGTGGCCTCCTTAAGCTCCCTAGTTATAAAAAAGTCAACCCAACTTTGACTACTTCTAACTTTTGCATCCGGACTTGGATTGACGAACCGTTCACACCACTGCAATCAGGAAGACAAGATCTACACTCTGGTCCCAGTTTGAGCATAATCCAAATACTTTTATTTTTGAGCTTCCCTAAGTCCTCCTTGTCCTGTGCGTGTCTCTAGAGCCACCTAGATCAATCCTCCCCACTGAGGTGCTTTTCGTCCTCCAAAAGCATGAAAAATAATCTGCAACTTCTTTGTACCTAGTCTCCATCACAAGCGTCCTAAAAGGTCTCACTTCCATCTCCTTCACTTTTGTTCTTCGGAGCCTTAAGCGATGAGTCGACACCTACAACCTCTGCAACTTGTAGTACATTATTTCGCAAATTACATGCTTGAATTCCATGACCAACTAATGACCCAAACGTCCCATACTTGCAACAAGCTTATAACACATACTCGGTGGTCAAGTTTACATCAAGAGGGACGCAATACCCCAGCTATGACAACAAGGCCAACCTATCATTGTTGCTTCAACAAGTGATGAAAACACTTCATTACTACAACACATGATTTACAAAAATATGACCAATCGCTATTGTTTCGACAAGTGATGGAAACATAGCATCACTTTCATAGTTTCACATGCAACACCAAATAAGATCAGACATCATTATTGTTGAACAAGTGATGGAAAACACATCATCACTTTTACATTTTAAAATGCAACAAATGATTTACAAAAGTATGACCATGAAACACTAACATATCTAGAAACCATGTTTCACTTATCAAGGTGAACGGGTCATCACCCTGTTATGGTTTTGCTTGTCGAACAACTGTTTCATTTGGTTCAAGCACCGACACTTTATCTTTAAGGCGCTTCTTTGGGCGGAGCCTCCAACAAGTGGCTCTTTGATGGCCATTTCTATCGCAATGACGGAAATAGGTTTTTTTCCTCCAGATTTGCTTAATACGTTTCTTTACATGTTGTTGAGAGGGTCTTTCACGCCTCATACTTTTGTGTGCTACCATTCTTTCCAACACTTACAAAATGTATGGTTATGTAATCCACAAAAGGTATATGTTTTTCGATGCCATGTTTTACACTCATCATTAAAAACATGATTAGAATCGAAATGAGCATTTGAAGATCAAAAGTGGTTATACCTTCCCTTGCTGTCTCTGATGTCATTATGGCGATAAGAGCTTGCCTTAGCTCGTTCCTTGCAATGGAAATTGCAATGGGATGATGGGGATGTGTTCCCAATTTTCTTTCCTCGACGATTTTGACGATGTCTCAGAAGCATATGAAACCTTTGAACATTCTCCTTTGGTGTATCTCGAGCCTGCAAATTGAGGTCTCTGCACAACCTCCAAACGTTGAGTTATGCCTTGGTTATTAACCCCAAGTTCTTCTTTCTCCTCGTGCCTCGTCCTTGTAAGGAGCTTCATGTTTGTCCCTATAATTGGGACCTCCTAATCTCCAACAGAAATCATACTATGTGACGATGAAACTGAAAGGAAATCAACATCTTTTACCTCCTCTGTTGGCTTGGAAATAACTGATGAGGGTTTCTCATCATCCATTTTTGGTGGTTCGCTAACTGTCGTGGTGCATTCCCCAACTTCCTTTCTGACATACCCAAGTCCTGCCTAACGGGGTAATTCTTCTACCTTGATGGGGTTGATAATGCCTTGGCCATTGACTCCCAAACCCTTTCCTTCATAGCCCATTTTCTTCAACATTTTGGAGCCAATTCCTGTGGTATGATTTTCGTAAACAGTGAAATCATCATCAGGAAATATACATGAAGATGGAGAACTACTTTTTACCTCACATGGGTCACGCTGCAGCTTTTCGAAGGCCTCGTCCTTTTCTTGTAGCTGTCATAGCAAACTTTGTTTTTCCCCTTTCTCTTCATGTAGATGCATCTTCAATTCAGTGTTCTCTGTTTGAAGATTATGTTTGTTTTGCTTCAATTCTTCCATGGCCTCTTCTGTGGCTTGCAACTAAAGTTGCAATCGCTTATTTTTCGTTGTCTCTTTCTATAGAGATTCATACATGATTTTCACTCTTTTGGAAATGTTGAGCATGGTTTCGTACATCGCTTTTTCATCCTTTGTCGCTGCACATTCTATTGTTCACGCTGCAATTCACATCAACGCAAAGACTACTCTGATACCACTTGATCCAAGTCCAGGTGTGACGAAGGATCCTTCCAAGACCTTTTAATTGATGATGTGTTAAATTTCATTTTTAAAAGAACATAAATGAATACATTTGCATGTTGTAAAGAAGAGGAACATGTCAATCATCGGTAACATAAAAACATAAGCCGTTGATAACGAAGTTCGTCTAGGAGGGACTGTTTGGTCAATTTAGTGTGATCTAAATTTCTATTTAAAATGTTAACCTGGGGTTCGTAAACTGACGAAGTGAAGTGTACTATATGTAATAGATAACCATTTCCTTAGGCTTTTGTCGTTTTAAGCTTTTTAGTTTGTTTTTGGATTTTATTTTTCCTTAATGTGTGATGGTAAAAGTGAAGTGTGGAGTGTAGATGGTGATGGTTTCTAAACTTGAAAGTGCTCAAAAGAAAGCTTTACAATAATTAAAATGAAATCAATTCTTAAGAGAAAACAAATGCATCAAATGGTGAACTAATGACAATGGCCCAGTATCCTTGCTGCTGAAAATGAAAATAAATCAAAAACTTGAAAAACAACTCAAACTTAAAGCAAAGCAGCTAATTCACACTACTTTAAGTTTTCAGATCCTTTTCCCTTCGGCTCAATCTACCTGGTGGGAAGTAATCATAAACAAGTTAAGCAATATGATATCTAACTGTTCAAGAAAGTAAATTGCATAAAAGAAACTAATCACACTACTTGAATTCTTCAAATCCTTTACCCTTCAGCTCAATCTACCTTGGGGAAGTAATCATGAACATGTCAAGCAATATGATAACTAAATGTAAATTTCATAAAAGAATTAATCACACTACTTAAACTCTTCTAGTCCTTTACCATTCAGCTCAATCTACTTTATGGAAAGCAACCATGAGTAAGCAATATGACAACTAAATCACACTACAGTTAGTAATATTCTGATTCTTTGTTGATATAGTCATTTGACCACAGAAAGAAATCATAAAGTGATGAGCAGTATGATTTCTAACTAGCAGAAAAAGAAATAAGCAAATCACAACTTTGAAAAGGAAAGTGCTGAATTTAAACTCTAGAAAATAAAAGTTAGCAGGAAGGACAAGATGATCTCATATGCCAAAAGTTATCAAAAAGATGAAAAATTTCTCGGGCTGCCTAAAAGAACCTGCAGAAAAGAACTGATCAGTTTACAGCTCTAAGAAAACAAAGATGAAGATATGAATAGCAGAAACATAAAACAACATATTATGTACAAGCTAATGATAAAAACAAAAACATAATGAAACTAAATAAACACTTTACAAGGCTTCAGTGTGCAGGGGCCCTCTGCCACTTCAGCGAATCAAATAATCACACGGCTATCTTCAAAAAAGTCTTCTCATGTATTTAAAACAATAGCATAGAAAATAGTGGGGTGATAAGATAACTAGCAGCGCGGAAATTACATAAACAATTCAGAATTCACATGCATCAAAAGTCTCTTTACAGCGTTCAACGATGCGTTATTTATAATGCAAAAATACTACAGCTAACTAACAACTTCTATGCTATTAACTACGTTGCCATAGACACGTAGATCTCTTTAGCCGAGATCTAGTGTAACTGTCGTTATGTTCCTTAAATCTTCGGAGTGGTTGGCTATTAGATTCACGTTTCAGGAACGATCTCCAGGTGTGTCGGTGCCTTCGTGAGCTAAGAACTATGCCACGTATCATTCACGTGCCCAAAACAATGACGTGCCACCGCTAAACTCTTTGGTTAGCCTCGTCTTTGACTTTGGTTGATCGCGGCCTCTCATGGATGATTTGGCTGATTCGAAGGGACACGTTCCATGTACCTGCCATCTGGAGCTTGCCCATGTAGCTCGTTCCTTCAGAGGACACCTAGAGCACAGCTTTTAACAAAATAGCTGCGGAATCCTGTGTTGGCTGCGGAAACCTGTGCTGGCTGTGGAAACTGACAAGTTTCCGCAGCTGCATGAACAAAAAAACTAAACCAAACAACAGTCATCAGTATAGTCAGAAAACCATATAAACAGTCCTTTTTAAACTATAATGCAATGATTTAATCACTGGATGAATGAAGTGAGTGGAGAATGAGGGCTAAGAGGGTGTATAGGAAGGTGCAAGGTTGAGGCTCAACAATTACAGAAGAGGGTACTCAAAAGAAATCGGTCAATAAATCCAAGAGTACAAAGGTTAAAGAACACAAGCGATTATTGGTCCTAGGTGAAGGTATCAAATTGGATAAATTTATGGACACGGCAGGCACTGTCTTGGTTGGTAGGGTTCGAGGGAGAAACTATTCCTAGGCGCGACTCAAAAAATGGGTTGCAGACATATGGGGATAGATTTTAGATATATTACCCTCTGTGGTGACCATGACCAAGGGTTGGTTTTCTTTCAGGTTTGATAAGCTAGAGCATGCCTCATGGATTTTATCAAAATACTGGCACATTGAGATGGCACTGGTTATGTTATAGAGGTGGTCTCCTCTTTTTGACCCAAAACGTGAATAGTTGGGGTGGAGCCGATATGGGTTCATAAGTCAAGGCTCCCTCTACAATTTTGGACTACAAATGTATTCAGGCACATTAAGGACGATTTGGGGGTATATCTGGATCATGACAAATCCTTCATAGAGTCTAGGAAGATGGAATATGCTTGTATAGCATTCATTTGGACACCAAGGAAGGATTGGTAGAAATCCTAAAGAATTAATGCAGTGGACAGACTAGGTTACAAAAATTGGATTACGAAGGGGTTCGATTCAGGTGTAGGAGGTGCCACAAGGTTGGTCACTTGTACAAAGAATGTCCTTTAAATACCAATGATAAATTGGGTGGAAAAACTAGGAGTGGGCAGGAAGGTATGCCTATAAAGAATACTTTAGATGTCAATAATGACCAGAGGCCTCCAAAAAGTTCAAGTGATCAGCAGAAGGGTTGGGGCAATATCAAAAGGTATCAATCTCTAACAGATCATCCTCCTTCTCCAAGGGTCACACATTCCCTCAATTACTGATCTCTCAATCCCTCCCTCGGATCCTACAATTTCTCATTCTCCATCTTTTTGCACATCATCATCTTGTCCATTATCATTACCTAGGGTGGTATTATCTCTTTGTGATATGAGGTATGTCGCATGTCCTCTGGGATTCGCTCCTGTGTGTTTCCCAACCCCTTCTCCTACTACCTTGGCTGCCCCCATGGTATCCCATAAAGTTAGAGAGGACAACTCATTTGAGAACAAATCTAGTCCTAGGTATAATCTGAGATCTTTATCCAAACCTCCCTTGGAATTGGGATGTGGGTTAGGCCCATCATCTCCCCCTAAATTCCTCAGGATGTCGTGTGGTAGGCACTCGAATATCTCCAAAGCCATCTATAGGGCTAGTGTTGACATCACGGTTGGTAGAAAACAATCAATATATTAGGTTCTTAGAGAAAAAGGAAACCCTATTCTGGTTTCTCAATGAAGTGGCTATCATTCAACTATAGGGGGGTGGCTAGCCCCACTAAAAAAATAACTCTTAGAAGTTTATTTGAATTAGAAAAGTTGGATGTAATATTTCTACAGGAAACTCTGGGTGACAGCTCCCTTATATCAGATCTATTAGGTTCCCTTCGCCATGGTTGGACATTTCATGTTATAGATGATTGTGGTAGATTTGGTGGCATCATGATTGGAATCAATAATCGATCGATGATAATTGAGAACATATGGGGGAGAGAAGGTGTAATTTCGAAAGAGTTAGGGAAGGAAATTAGGGTAGTTAACATTTATGGTCCCTGTCATAAGAGGGTGGAATTCTGAGAGGAATTATTGAGTTCTTCTGTCATGCAGAGTGACAATATTATTTTGGGAGAAGATATAAACTTTTCATTGGGACATGCGGAATCATGGGGTTGCCATGCACAGGTTGATTCTCTTACCGCTTTCTTTGAGCAGATCATAGATAATCATAACTTTCTTGACATTGAAGTGGCCCATATTCAACCGACCTTGAGAAATAGAAGGATAGGAGATGCCATTCTTGCTAGGCGTTTAGATCGTTTCCTTATCAAGGTTCCTATGCTGGATAAGATTGACAAGATCAGACAATGGGTTGGATCGTGAGGTTTATCGGATCATTCCCATATAGTTTTGGAAATTGCTGGCATATCCCCTAAACTGAAGGCCCCATTCAAATTTAACTCTACATGGTTAGAAGATGAGGACTTTCATCAAATTGTAAATGAGACTTGGCAAGCCTATGAACAGGCTGGGAATAGATCGATAGTGGAATTATTTGCAACAAATTTGATCTACCTTAAAAAAATAATGATCGAATGGGATAAGGAAAAGAAAAAGAATGATGAAGCAAATCTATGTAATATTGAAAATGAATTGGCCAAATTCGAGGACCCGAGTAACAATGGATATATCTCAAATGAGTCTAAACTCCATATCACCAGGCTCAAAGGAGAGAAGCTTAATATTCTAAGGGAGAAAGAATAAACTTGGTGACTTAAGAGTATAACCATTAGGCTACAAGAAGGGGGTGAGAACACAAAATCATTTCAATAGTGTGTTGGAGAAAGGAAGGCTATTAACATGATTTTGTCTCTAGAAGATAATGTGGGACACTCGGCACATACTTTCCATGAATTAGCAAGTCTAGGTATAAGCCATTTTGAATAACTTTTTAAAGCTCCCCTAGAGGCATCCCTTGCTTAAATTATCAGAGTTGTTAGGATTTTCCCTCATTTTGTTGATGAAGACACAATATAAATCTCAACAATCATGTATCCATGGGTGAGCTTGAGGCGGTTCTAAAATGGTTTAAGAAAGACAAGAGTCTGACACTGGATGGATGGCCCATGGAATTTTACCTTACCGTTTTTTAGCTGATAGGCCATGATCTACTTAAGGCAACTGAAGAATGTAGGATTAATGGTAGAATGTATGAGGCTTTCAATTCTACCTTCATAGCCTTGATCCCCAAATATAATAAACCTTTATCCTTTAATGACTTCAAACCTATCTCCTTATGCAATTGCATTTACAAGATTATTTCAAAAATTATTATTGATCGCATAAAGTCCATATTGTCCCTACATATTTCCAAGGACAAATTTTCTTTCTTGAACCACTGGCAGATACATGAAGCTATAGGCACTGCACAGGAAGGACTACACTCTATCAAAATCAAGAATTTGAAAGTCTTAATCCTCAAAATCAACCTTTCCAAAGCATATGATAGAGCCAGTTGGTTATATATCAAAATGTTGTTTACTCACTTAGGATTCCCTCATTCCTTCATTAATTGGATTATGTGTTGTATTTCCTCTGTATTATACAACATTCTGGTAAATGGATCGGCAGCAAATTTCTTTCATGCAAAGCGGACCTCAAATAGGGTTGTCCCTTATCACCATTGTTGTTCCTTTTGATCATGGAAGATCTAAGCAAATTAATCACTAAAGAAAGGAATTTGGGACTAATCAAAGGGGTCAAATTGCTTGGAACCATTACCCTATCTCATCTCTTGTTTTTTGATGATATTCTCATTTTCCTAAATGGATCTATTAGTGACCCCACGGTTTTTAACAATATCTTATCACTTTTTTGCAAGGCTACTGGAATGGAATCAAATTAGGGGAAATCCATTGTATCTTGCTCAAATTGCTCTCGGCATGAATTTTTTTTTGCTTAGCAGAGATTTCCATATAGGCTCTTGGTGTTTGATGAAGGCCTCAAATACTTCAGATTTTGTCTTAAACCTAGCAAATATCTAATTTCGGATAGTATGTGGCTTGTTTCCAAGATTGAAACAAGAATTAACATTTGGCATCATCGATGGTTATCTAGGGCTCGTAGATTAGTTCTTATCAAATCAGTGTTGGAGGCCATTCTTGTTTATTGGATGGCATTGTCTTGGATCCCCAAAGGTATAATAAATAGAATACAACAAATCTGCTGAAAATTATTGTGGATAGGGAACAAGGAAGGTAGTACATTTGCATGGGTTAGATGGGATCTCATTACCAAACTAAAAAAATGGGGTGTTTGGGGATTACCAATAGCCTATGGTCATAAGTCATATACAGTAAATGCATTCATCCTCTTCTGATCACTAAATAGATTCGAAGACCATCCAAGAACAGGTCGTATATATCAACTATCTGGATAATTTTACTAAATTCCTGTTGAAAAATGTGCAACAAATGTTAAATTTAGAATGTGCTAAAAATATACTTGCTAAAAATGGCATGTCTAAAAATAACATGTATAAAAATAGCAGTTTGGCCAGTGAGGTCATTGGCCACATTAGGTGAGAGGTGAAACTGCTAAAACTAGAAAGTTCTAAAAATAGCATCTCTGGGTCCCTTCCTATTTATAGCAGTACCTAATTTATCTATAGGAAGTAAAATTAATTTTGGTCTTAACAGCAGTTTAAAATATTAATTAATTAATCTCCATGAGTTAATTAATTATGGAAAATTAAACTTGAAGTCTTTGTGAGATCATGCAATTATTTTCTCCCTTGATTTAGGAATTTATCCCTTGATTAAAGGAGATAAGGTTCAGTTATATAATGAGAGAATCAGTTGACTTAGTTCTAACTAGTCAAGTCCAGTTAGATTATTTTAACAAGTTGTTAAAATAATAAAATATAGTTTGTTAATGCTTGCATGCATGTGACAACTATTATTTTAGATGACTGAGAATTCATTTATGGATAACTATTGCATGTCAGTTCTGTCAAAGACCCAGTTGAGATCAGATATGGGACAGTGTACTATCAAATGCTTAACTATTTCTAGTAAGTAGTTCTTGCATGGTTGACAAACTAGTGTTCTCAAGGAATACGTAGTTGGACCATTGGTTGTTTTTGATATGTTAGAATTAATAGCATATGCTTTTGCTATTATTTCCTAAGCAAACTACGTAAGGACCATAGGGAAAGCCTATATAAACAAGGCTTGGGTGGTTCATGAGACATATCTTCATATCTTCATAGTTCATTGAGAACTGAATATCTTGAGAGCTAATTCTTTGTGTATTGTGAAGAGGATTTCCACTTGATTGATAATACATGGTTGGGGTTTTATGCTGGTGCTTTCTCCTGGATATATCTTGTGTTATGTTTGATTAATTCTCTTGATTAGTTATGAATGTTTCTACTTGATGTTGCTCATGATTTCGATTATGCTTCCGCTTAATGTTTTGTAGAAGTAGAACAAGTATTATGCTTTAGGACATTGCATATATCAGTTTGTTCTATAGGTAAAATTTCTACATGGTATCGGAGCTAGCTGATTTGTAACTACATGGTATCAAAGCTAGCTGATTTTTAGGAAAAATTCTACATGGTATCAGAGCACAGGTGATCAAGCAAGAACAGTATACTAGCAGGAGAAATTCGAAATTTATTATTCGGGATATAGATCTCAAGTTCTTATCACATCTATTTCATCGATGGCATTCTATGGTTTGAGGCTTGAGTATGCCCTTGATGGCAGCTCAAACTATATGTCTTGGAAGGATAGCATAGAGGAAGTTTTGGAAGATAATGGTCTTAAGGATTTCACTGATCAAGAAATCCCTAAGCCTACTAACAAGACTGAGCAGGTGGAATGGAGGAAGTGTGTGGCTGGAGCTAGGAGAATTCTCTTGGAGGGAGTACGAGATCACATTGTCTCAAGCCTCCATGGGAAGGAGACTCTACATGGAATGTGGAAAACATTGAAAGATTTATATCAGAATAGAAGTGATGAGAGGAAGCTGGCATTGAAGGACAAAATTCGAAAGATCAAGTGTGAAAGGGATGAGACAACCTCTATGTATCTAACCAAGCTCATCACATGCAGGGATGAGCTTGCAAGTGTAGGGGTCGTGATCCAGGTGGATATTGGTGGCCACCTGCCAAGTCCACCTGGACCCCCACCATTGTCTTTCTTAGCATTTTCAGTTTCCCTAATTGTAGCACAACTTACTATTTTTAGCAGTTTTTCGGGTCCTGAACTTCCGGAGCCGTTTTGAGGCCCTAAACGACGTTTTTTGGGGAATCTGAGGGAAACATGGGTCCATGTAATGGACATGGACCGATGTTGCTCGATCCAACAATGATAGTGCTTGAATAGATCTTTCTAATGAGCTATTGTACGCGTCAAATGGAGATCATATGCTAAAGTTACGACCCCGGGAAGTTGATGTACCAACTTACCCCCAAACGGGGCCCACAGTTTGGCGTTTCATCTCCTAGGGTTAGGTTTTGGAATGTTAAGGGTTTTCATTGTTTCTCAACAATAAATAGGCCTTCGAGCCTCATTGTAACACAGTTCAGAGGCATGTAGCCATCACA
>APFE030199812.1:650-54865 GCA_000404065.3 Pinus taeda
TTTGTATCATCTAAGAATTGTTCATTTATGTAATGTAAAGGAGGTTTCCCCCTCGAAGAGGCTGAATTCTAAGGCGTTGATCTATATTTTCTATCTTTTCTTGAGCTGGTTTCATAACATTATATGTGTGGGCATAGAGCACCACACATATGAAGGTTTATGAGGATTGAAAAAGTCTCGATGAAGGATATTAATGAAGGAATAGACTAGGTTATAAATGAATCATGTCGCAGACATTTATTTGGGGGGTCTTAACCATTAAGAATTGAATATTTGACTCGGAAGAGAGTTAAAATCCCTAGGATAAAAAGGGATCATTCGGAGAGTTATCATTCGGAGAAATGAAAGATCAAACTTCTAGGGGACCCATTCAAATTTGTTACTAGAGCAGGTTTTAATAGGGTGGTGGTTGTGGCGACAACAAATGGCGAACCGCTGGGTGAACCAATTATCTTTGTTACCAAATAAACTTTGGATCAGTAGAACATTAGGGTGTTAAGATAAACTTGAAATGTAAACTGTATATATGGATGGGCATGGGTTCCGCTTCAGCATTAATAGCTTTAGGCAGGATAAAGACAAATAGCTTCTACTAACTGATAGGGTTTTGATAGGCATTCTCCAATGGTCGTATTATGGGATTTATTAACCTTCCTTTACCTATTTTCTACTTTCAAAATCCTTTCGGGGCCATCACTAGTCTGTCAATACCTATTTAAGTGTGTACCTCATCTCTTTATCGCTCATCAAACTTGATGTAGATATGTTTCTCTGCACTTTATGTAAGAATTTTAGTGTTATACTTTCGTATGATTAAATGGGGTGCAGTCATGGATCATGCCATATTTTCAAACTGCTTAAGAAAGGTTGGGCTTGTTGTGTCAACCGATACTCTAAGTCCAGCAACAGTCCCTACTCCAATCGGCTTCCCAAACAACCTTTCCTTCCAGATTGGCACAAGGACTTAACATTTCATTTCCTTTTACATAAGTCCTTCTAGTTTTGGGCACAAGGACTAGAGCACAATTAAATTTACCATAGGATATACAACAGCGAGCTTAGCCCATGAGAGGAGGTTTACTTGTAGATGACAGATATTGGAAATTTTAGTGTGGTGGATGAAACCAATGGAGAATGAATGAAAACCTCATAGACAAGTATAGGCTAGGTCTGGATGGGATTTTAAAAATGCAACATTCTGCCATGCCAGTCCAACTGTGGTTACACATTTTTCGTTTTATAAATATGCCCCTACATGCTCTAGGTATCTAGGCTATCAACAGATCCTACCTACTTCCTAACAGATGCTAATGAGTGTCTTTGATTTGAATTTCACCGCTGATTTCCCAATTCTCATAGGCTCATTGAAAGTTTGCTTGATTTGCAAGGTAACGATGAATTTAGGATTGGTAGACTCATTAGCAGGTTACTGAGGGAGGCAAAAAGCTGAAGGTGGGGAATGAGGGAAATATGAAGAGAGTTATAAAGGTGAAAACGAGACCGAAGGACTGAAATAAATTGGTCGAAAAGGATAGAAAATCAAAACAGAAGGAAAATAAACTTTGCGAAAAAACAAGAACAAATGAGACGTAAATATAACTTAACCTAACAACAAAAATAAAATGAATCCTAACCTACTCAAGTGGTAACCACCATGTGGTGGCTACTAGAAGTATCTCTTAAGATGTTGGCCATTAATAGGGATTTTTTTAGTTTCTCCCTATAAAGTTTTCAATCTGTAAGTTCCCTGACCAATTTTTTCCCCAACTTGGAATGGGCCTAGCCATAAGTGTTGGAATTTCGTGTGCTTACCTTTTGGCTCACTCAACTTGTCCCATTTCAAGACTAGATCTCTTACTTGGTAATCTTTATCCCCTGCTAGATGGCGATCAAACCAACTCTTCACAACCATTTGGTGATTTCTAAATTTATTTCTGGCTTTATCTCTCAATTCCTCCAACCTCACCAGTTGGTTGATCCTTTTTTGAAGTAAGGCTGAAGGGGTCCCTCTCAAAGCTTGGGATAGCTGTAAAGAGGGAAGGGTAATGTTAGGAGGCAAGATGGCTTCTTGTCCATAGAAAAGGAAGTATGGGGAGTTTCCTAATGCTACTTTTCAGGTGACCTTATCGACCTAAAGGGCGTTTGTTAGAGCGTTGTGCCAATTCCTCTAGTTGTCGGCGACAAATTTATTAATTATGCGGATGAGGTTTTTATTTAAGGACTTTGCAACTCCATTTCACTGGGGGTAATATTTTGATGCATACCTTATGCGAATTGATTTATCGATAGCAAATTCAGGCAATTTTAGTGATGAAAAGTAAGAAGCATTATCAAATATGAGAGCGTCAGTGATGCCAAACCTATTGATAATAAATTTCTCAATAAAAGATATTACCTCATCTCCGTTAACCTTTCGAAGTGCGATGGCTTCGGTTCATCTGGTGAAGTAGTAGATTACGGTGAGTATATACTTATGCTACTGTGAAGAGTTCAGAGTGATATCACCTATGAGAGCTAGTCCCCATTGCTGCAATGAGTGATAAATCATAACAGGCCCAAGGGGAACAGCTGGCTTTCTTTCTTGTCATGTGGCAGTTTGACATACCTTGAATTTCTGAGCATAGGCATGTGAGTCTCTGAACATTGTGGGCCAATAATATCCATCTCTTAATATTTTGTTAGTAGTGGTCTCTCCTCCATAGTGACCACCTGCTAGGCCATTTTGCATTTCTTTCAAGACATGATCGGCATCATGCTTTTCCAAACACCTCAGCCAAACTCCATCATAATGTTTTCTATATAATGTGTCATTGGCCAAGTGATATTGATTAGATTTCAATCTGAGTGCTCTCCTTCATGATGCATCCATGTGCTCAGGACATGATCCCTATGTTAAATAAAAGTGTATGTCGTAATACCACAACTCAGGGTCCAAAGGGACTTCTGATGTTTTGCACTCACACATTAGCGTATCATTAATCTGTAGGGGCTCCTTCGTGAATTCCACTTGTGCATTCTGTATGCTCTATGCTTGTGATTCTTCAGACGCCCCTTCTTTATCTGCCAAGGCTTCTGCCGCGAGCTCACACAATCCCTGCCCTCAAACTATCTTTGCCAGCTTAATCTCGAGGTCGTATTCTTGAAGGGCAGCTATCCAATTCCCTCTCCATTCACCCATTTCTTTCTGCATGAAGAGGGCTCTTATATTAGGGTGGGGAACGATTACTTTAGTCCTGGCCTTTAATAAGTAAGTGTGGAAATTTTTTATGGCTTTAAAAACCACAAAACCATGTTTCTCCACGTTTGGGTAGTTTATTTATGCTCCATGAAGATTAGAGCTCATATAACAATAGGGACTTCGTTGCCATCATCATTTTTTTGGGTGAGGATTGCGGCATATGAAACATCAGAAGTGAAAGTGTACAAGAAGAATTTCTTATCGAAATTGGGGCTGACCAATGCAGGAGCTTCTGTGATGGCCTCCTTAATTCACTGAAATGATTTCTTAGCTTCATCGCTCCACCTATACACAACGTATTTCTTCATCATTAGCTGCATTGGATGCACTATTTCTGTGAAACTTGAAACAAATTTCCTAACGAAATTAATTTTCCCGAAGAAAGATTGCATTGCACTTTTATTTGCAAGGGGTTGTATTCTCATGATGGTCACTATTCTTTTAGGATCAATAACAATACCTTCTTTAGAGAGGAAATAACCCAGTAGTTTCCCTTCTATAACTGCGAAGACGCTCTTCTTGGGATTCAACGATATTCTGTATCTTCGACATCTAATATGTTTCAGGTGATAAATATGATCCCTTTTGCAATATGAATACACAATGATGTCATCCATGTATACTACTACTGATTTGTTAATCAATCCTCAGAAAGCTATGTCCATAGCTCTCTGAAATGTGGCACCCGTAAGTGCCCCATTTAGTGTTGAAGGTTGTCTTAAGCTAATCTCCATTCAATACCAACACTTGATTATATCCCGAAAAACTATCCAGTAGGGACAACATTTCAGACCCAGAAATGCACTAAAGAATGTGTTCCATAGAAGGGACAGGAGAGTTATCTTTCTACGATGCTTTGTTCAGGTTTCTGAAATCGATACATAACCTGATGTCTCCATTTTTCTTTCTTACTTGCATGAGATTGGCTACCCAGTGGGTGTGCATGACAAGAAAAATGATTTTGGCATCCATCATTTTGTTTAATTCTTTCTTCACCAATGGTTCCAGGCTTGGATGCATCTTGCGAAGCTTTTGTTGGTATGGCCTAACATCCTTCTCCAACAGAATCACATGTTGCATAACACTAGTATCAAAGGTTTTTAAGTTGCATATGTCCATGCAAATATGTCCTTGTACTCTTTAAATAGCTTAACAAATGCAACCTTTTAACAATTTTTGGGTCTTCTTTGGTTCCAAGGTTGACCGATTCATACTTCATGGATGAGCTGTGCATTTTGCAGTTAGTTGACTTCTTAAATTTATCATGCAAGTCATACAAGTGCTCCATCTTGACAACTGACTTAGGAATTATATTGAACTGCTCTTTTTCCTCATCTTCACTCCCATTCATAAGCTTGTCATGCTCTTTTTCATCAATGATTGCGTTTTTGAATGTTTTTTTTCCATGCGGGAACTCAAGGATTTGCTCACCACCTTTGAACACCTGCTAATTCGAGATGTTATCAGGCATGGATGGTTTGAAAAATAATTCAATGTAACATTTATTCTTGTTTAGTCTAAGATCAGGCAAAAGTTTCGCAGCCATACCAGCCATCAGATCGACATCTTGGTTTTTCCCTCGAGGTATGTATGTGATATTAAAAGAATCAAAATTGTCTATTAAGCTCCATACCTCATGTTGGTATCTTACCAGGTGTGGTGAATTGTAGTGTATCCTTTTCCTTACCTGGTCCACAATTATTTGTAAGTCACCAAAAACTTTAAGATTTTTTACCTCCATATCAATGGCTTTTTTCAGGCCCTGCAACAAGCCTTCATATTCTGTCGTGTTGTTGGTGCACAAAAACTTCAACTGGCTAGCCATCAGATGGTGGTTCCCTTGCGGGTCAATGAGAATGTTCCCAGCACCTGCACCTTTAAGGCAGTTAGAGCCATCAAAGTAGAGTGTCCAGAAAATAGAATCTATTGTTACATTAAATGAACTTCTTCCTACGAAATTGGTTCTATAATCTACTATATTACAGGGTGGCTTATTAGTTGGACTACGGGGGGGAGCTTCCAACTATGTGTTTGTCACAATTTCTTCAACTGTCTCTGCATGGAATTCTTTTTAACAGGTTTCGATGGCACAAACGTCAAAACTATAATTCCCAAGGATAGAGTTGGTAAACATTACAGGTTCATTGGGGTCATTTAGTTCCATCACCACATACTTCATCTATCTTTCTCGATCAACTCTCAGCATCTCACCTTTTCCCTTCTGAGGCAGCAAGAGATGGGACCAATCAGTTGAGAAATATACATTTTGTTTTGCTGACCAGTCCCTACTAAGAAGAATTCCATAAGCCTCAGGTATGTCGACTACCACTATGTCAATGACTTGTGTGTACTGTGGTTTGGTAGCCATCTGAATCAACACATCTTTCAATTCCCCAATTAATTTCACATTCGTTCTGTCCAAATGCATAATTTGAGTTCCAGTTTTCTCGGGTATCACATGAAGTCTTTTAGCAGCCGCATAAGGCATAATAGTGGATGAGGCACCGGAATCTACCAAGCAATTATGTACGTTCATGTTGAAGATTTTAAATGTGATAAGAAAAGGTGGAGTCATGGATTTTGATTTCCTTCCTATCATGGCCGCATTGACATCTTGGGGGGTTCGATTCATTTTTGACAGAGTGGATTCCATAGCTGATGGTGTTTTGGCTATACTGGGGGTATTAATAGGTTTGGACGCTGACTTCTTGGTTTGGCTACTTAGAATGGTGGGAAATTTGCAATTCTATTCATTCATAGCTTTCAAGAGCAAATCTCTTTGCTACGTCAATTTTAGCAAATCGAAGTATGTGATATTAGCACGAGATTTCTTAAGATCATCCACAATGTTGTAATCAATGTTATAAATAGGGTAGGGTAGAGTAAACATACCGGTTTTGTCATTCTTAGGTGGGATTTTACCATTTTGAGTCACCTTCGTTGCAATTAGAGATGTATTATCTTTCATTGGATAGTTTTCAACTGGAGTACTCTTGGAATCACCACTAGGTCCACCCTTCTCAATAGGAACTTTGGGAGAAGATGCCTTCAAAGGGTGAACATATTTCTTTGTCTGGTCTACAGGCTTCATCACGCCCGCAAGTGTCCCTTTACTTCATGTGTGGATTTCATTAGTGTGGATTTCTATCATACTATCTCCTTCGTCGTCATCGTTCTCATTTGTATAGAAATCCCACAATACATTGATTTGAGATTCCTCGTCCAAGGCCTCTTCTACATGGTATTCTTCCTCATTTTCTTGTTCTATCTCTAGCTCCACCATAGGTTCTTCTTTGGTAAGGAGCGATTCAATAAGAGCCCGCTCTTCTGTATTTAAAATCCCTTCATTGGGTGGAGCAGGCAGCGCAAGTTGGCCATGACCAACTTCTATCTTCTTATTATAGAAATGTTTAAAGGATTTTATGTTGTTATAATCTCCTCCATTCCCATTAGTACTTTCTCCAAAGTTCTTTTTCATATCAATGACTGTGTTCATCAATTTCTTAATGATCCGATGCAAACCTTCCACATCTGTGGTATCCTTTTCTTTGATCTCATCCACTTTGTTATCACTCCCATTATTCTTCTTGGATAATTGAGAGGATTTATTTTCTTCGGTTGTATGATGACATGTTGTGAGACTAATCATTTCATTCTCGACTTTTCTTGCTTCATTGATAGCCCCCTGTAAGGTTTGTGCATTACTCCTTTTGACCCACATCACAGTAGGGACAGGGAGAGCAATGATGTAGAATTCTGTGAGCACCTCATCAGTAGGTCTAGAATTATCTGGGATTCTATTGAACAAAGTGTCGAACCGGATGTTAAAATCCTTGACCTTCTCTTTGGTTTCCATTTTCAAATGGGATAGTTCTAAAACTAAGGCCGCAAGTGTTTTTTCATCGCCAAATTTGTCTAAAAAGGCTTGTTGAAAGGCACCCCATGAGGTGATCGATCCTATTCTCAAGCTAAAATACAATGTGGATGCTGCACCAATCAGAGTAAAAGGGAATAAGCGACAACTTACATCTTCATCGACTACCCCCAACATGCGCATGGCTAGGAAGAAAGAGTGAATATGGTTATCAGCAATGTCTCCCTGCTCAAGGTCGAATTTAGGCAATACTCTTTTTGCATTCTTGGGTAAGGCATGATGTTTCCTAGGTACTGCTACATCATCTTGAACGAGCTAGGGAGGGAGTGCTCCCAGGGGAGGTGGGGGTTGATTCCCACCTGAAGGAGGTGGTAGAGGCAGATTCCCACCTAGAGGGGGAACGTTAGCCATATTATGGATACGAAGGTTTTGGTTGATGGTTTCTTCAAGGCATTATTTGTTAGGATTTTCCAAATCAAGCTAGGGATTACCTATAGAGGGGGAACCCTTAGGAATTTCTTTCCAAGGAGTGTCGATACTTTGCAAGGACTCTAGCACAATATCTTCAAGAGAAGGGGTTACAGATGTCTCTTCACTTATGGTAAAGATCCTTGGCCTTCTTTTAGTTGTCATAGGTAAAGAGTGAAAGATGGGGAGCTAAGAGAGGGAATGAGCGTAAGCCCAAGTAAGTACTCTAACTGGTTGTTCCTGAGTGACAGGATACTCCCACAATCTCTCTTCTTTGGGTGAACCAAACAAGGGACTTAGAGGGATCTCTACTTCTTCGAAATGAGTCTCTTCCAAATGTGTGGAAGGATCTTTTTGACCTTTACAATCCATACATTAATATTTTCGAATCCATGCACGACATTTATAGATGAAATCCTGAAAAGTTGTGGACGACGGTTCAGTCCCTCCCTCTAGTGCCACTTTGTTGACGCAGCGAATTTTTGCTATGTGAACGAGGGGAACTAACCCGATTGCAGGCCCCGATTAGATCTACATTCATTTGGAGTGGCTAGTTCCAATGGGTTTTAAAGGATCTCATAAACTGTTATAGGTGTTGAAATATTTCTCCTCGGAGGAAGACTTCAGTTAAATTAAAAAAAGAAACAGCTAACCTATATGTATTAAGTCTTATCTATACTAATTCTACCTACTTAGACTAATCTTAACTATTCTAATCTGTCCTATAAGAGCATAATCAAAGAGATTAAACATCATATATAGATTCCAAGTCCAAATGAATCAATTACTGAGTGTTATACGGGAATAGTGTCCACTCGGATGCTGCTATTCCCACTAAGATGGGTGGCTATCTTAGAAACAAACAATCAAAGTCTACTATTGATTCCTTTTATTAATATAGATGAGAGGAGAACCAAGAGGGCCCACCTGAGTCTTGCGCTCGATTCCCTCTCCTTCTTGATAGAGTTTTGCCACTTATTCTTTGTCTGCCCAGCTTCAAAAGGACCTGTGGAATTACAGCAACATACTACTATGCAAGAAACAAGGATCTAAATTCATAAATAATGCAGGATCAGGTGTGCATTAACCATATACATGCATATATAAACAAGTACACGAGAATATGGAAGGAAACAAGAATAACTTTATTCAGATGAAAAGTAGCAAGAAGATTACAACCATGTGCTCTGACCCAACATCATCCTCCAACTAAGAAGCCCTTCTTCACCTCAAGCAAAGCTAAATCACCCAACACTGTGAATGTACACCAGAATACCAACAACACTTCTCTATAAGTTAAAAATTCCATCCTTTGGATCTCTGTGATGAGGGATCCATATATAGATGATTACAGAGAGGTGAGTCATTTTTTGCGATCTTGATTAGTGTCTTCTCTCTGATAGTTCCTACTTCCACTTGGAGAATGATGTTCTCTTACTCATCCTTGGTCGAAAATGGAGTGGCAAGTGTCAGAGGGGAAGCTTCCGGAAGATTCCGTGATCTTCCACCTCGCATTTTAATCCCTGTCATTTGTCCATTCCCGACCATCACACCCTACAGAGGAGCAAAACAGTATGCATCAGACCCTGTACATTGGGAAGGTGATATGCATCGCATCCTCTGCATTAAGCTTTCAGTATGGTCCAGCTTTGACCATTTATGAGCAGTTTTCAGTGGAGAACTTCTAGGAGATGATGTAATCAGTTGACCTTGTTCCTTTAGGCAGTGAAGCAACACTTTTAGGGACTTAGGAGCCCTTAGTTTATGGAAATTTTTGGTTGGGGTTGAAGTGCCCAAAAATGTCTATACCATATTTCCCATCTTCTCAGGTTGTTTTAAGAATAGAAGAGATCCCTCCACTAAACATCTTTTACAACCCTCAACACAAAGTTGTGGTCAAGTGGGAGAGAAAGAAAATAAAACTTGACCAGTACCACAATTTAGTTCCTGGAAATGCATATTTTGAGGTATTGTGCAAAGGCTCTTTAGCAACTCCTTCAGAGTAATTGGGTAGGCTTACCCAATTTATAGGTGCTTATTCTTGAACTACTATTGCCAAAGCTACAGAGGTGAAACAATTGCTTAAGGAGAAGGAAGAAAGAATATCTCTGTTAGAACAAAGCATAGAAACTAAAAAGAAAAAAATCACATAACATTGGCAAGGGTAGGTCACAGATATTTACAGTAGGTTAGACTCTCTCAAAGTTCAATATGATGCTAATACACATGCTTGAGACTCACAAATTCAAGAGCTACAGAGAAGGATTGAACATCTGAGCATCAAACCAGAATTGGCCAAATTTAAGAAGGATGCTAAAGAATTGAATACTCTTTTAGCCCAACAGAAGATTGCCTTTTATCAAAATTTGGTCATCATTCATGATCACTACAGAATAGCTGGGTCCCTAGTTCACGAACTATTTGATATGAAAAATTATTTTGATGATATAGAGTAGAAAATTGTTGGTTTGGCAAGAAAGTGCAGAGGGAAGTTTTGGGTAGTAGATCCCCCCATAGCAGGGTTTTTTGGGGTTTAAAGCCCGAGTTTTGGTCAATGTAATGTAAAGACCCCACACAATGTAGCGCGGAACGCAAGAATCTAGGGTTGTCCGCCCTAAGATAATGAAATTAAATGTAAAGTGTGTTGGCCTACGAGTGAGGCTCTAAGTGTAAAGACAGTTTGAGTTTTGACAAGTAATAGATAGATGCGAAGGCATGGTTAGAAGATAGAAGTGAATCTGAAGGGTATTGGATCGTAGTAGTAGGTAGAGGCTCTGTAGCTAAGTGTGCAGAGGCTTATTAGAGTCCGAAGCTGAGTGCGTGGACCCCTGCAGCTGAGTGCATAGGGTGGAGGTGGGTCTGTAACCAAACTTGTGTATTAATAAAGATAAGATTGATTTAGAATATTGTGTGTCTGTTTGCAGACCTGTATTTCTATGTTCTGGTTATCTTCATGCATTTATATTGTTTTCGAGTATGCACGCTAATTTGAAAGTTGAATAACTAATAAGAATATTGGGCCCACACAAACTAAGATAAGCACTAATATAATAGCACAGTAAGGATCGGATTAGAATAGTACTGTATTCACAAAGGTGCGTACAGGTTGCGAAGAATAGAAAGCTGCGTGGAGTAGCGTAGAGCGAAAATTAGGATCACGAACCTCCAGAACCCTCATCAAGACATCCCTACGGTGTGAAAACTTGGTTCCATCACCCTCCCATACTACTTCGGTTGAGACCTCAGTCCATACTTCGCAGACTATTGCCGAAAGGGCCAGTAGCACCGGGATTTGCTTGGCTAAACTCATTGCTGAACTTGGGTTAGGCCCCACGTAGCCAACAAATGGTATTGCTGGGACTAGGATTTGCCTAAGGGATGTGTGATGTCATGCCACTGGAACCAAACAAAGAAGGAAATTGAAGAGTGGGTGGACAAGAATATTCACGAGTTCACAACACAGGAAAAAAGATCTTTGCAGGTATCTGAGAAGAGGTGGTTGGATCACCACATGTATACCGAAATCCATGATATTTTCTTTATATCCTTTCCTTCTGAACTATATGAGTGGATCACAAGGTTAGCCAACAGCCAGGGAAGGTGTAAGCTCGACCAACTGATAGTGTGTACTTCAGAATTAGTGCACAGAATACAGGCATCAGAAGACAAGATCGCGTGAGCTTTGGACCATTGGCTCGACCAGATAATAGGGGGATTTATCACTTAGTTTTCCATAGACACGACTGTGAGCTACAACAAAGTAGAATGACATTTTCTCAAGGGACCATGAGGTAAGTACATTAAATATTTGAATACATAGATTAAGATGTTGTTATGTGAAAAGCAGGTTATGCGAATACATTAATGTTTGGAATGACGTGGAGCGGAAAGATCTACAAAGGTAGTGGGGAATTAGGAAACAATCCCTTAATTTCACCTTCGCAAGAGAGTGAGGAAGAGCTCACTTGGGTCTCTCCGAGAAGTGTGGTTAGTTTGATAAGGCAATGCATTCCATAGTTACCACCTCCACCCATGCCACCACTCGCTTCACCTCCTTCACCTCCATCTCCACCATTTCCACCTCCACCAACCCTGCAGTTCAACATGGCGAGCGCGATCATGCTACCTGTATTCAGAGGAGTAGGGAACGAGGATCCAAACTAGTTCTAGTTCATGGTAAGAGTAGTATGGAAAGCGCAAGGGGTTACAGACGAAAACATTAAGAAGGCTACATTGGTGATCGCACTGCAGGATCACGTGTTGACGTGGTATATAAAGCACTCTAATGACCACCCAAATGTAGGGATAACAGAGATCCAGAATGTGTTGAATAAATAATTTAGCCAGCTGAAATCAGAGACACAGTCGATCATCATGTTTAAAGATATTGTGATGCTTCCAGACGAGACCCCCTAGGATCTGGATCAGCGGCTAAAGAGTACGATCCGCGAGGCTAATATGACGCTAACGGATGTGCAACATTGTTCATGGTTTGTGGCATCTTTGACAACACACTTGAGGATGGCATTGTCACAACAAAAACTTTCCACCTAGGTTGAAGCGTTGGAAATGGCGATGGGATTGCATGAAACACCGATACAAGATCCGGGGTTGGGAGTTCTAAAAATCCATGTGCAACTACAAAATATCTGCCTGGAAATGCAAAGCTTGAAGCAGGATAGGGCACTGCAGCTAAAGGTGTGCGAGGAAATATGGTGCATAAAATTCAAAGGCCAGGGCCATGACAAGGATTAATGTCCAGTATTCACGAACTACTTAGCAGGAGGGGTACTAATGTCGTTAATACTAGAGGCATAGGCAGGGTTGAGCATGACACTCGTGTTATGGTGTGCGATCTATCAGATAGGAGGAAAACACACAACAGATAACTGACATTTGTTACAGAAGTATACATCGGCACCCCAACAACTATTTTGTAATTTTTGTAGGTCGGTGGGCCACGATGAGCTTACTTGTCATAGCTATGAGTTAATGATGGATTAGACCCCAGCCTATAGGATGTAGGCAGAAACACTAGCCCTTGACCCAACTGCGGAGATGGCATGCACTGGATTTCAGGGGCGAGGTTGAGGATGAGGAGGAATAGGACTAGGAAGGGCCTGCAGAGAGTTAATTTGTTACAACTGTAGAGGACCAAAGCACTATGCCCCGATTGTACCAACCCAACGAGAATATCCTGTTCATACTATGCTTAGTTCGATCATGAAGCAGTAGATTGTCTTACATTGATCGCATAGATGCACGAGAAAGAGGTATTCCAGCCTCCGCTGACTCAGAATATCTAAATGATGAGGTCTGAACCGTGTGAAGAAGACCCCAATGTAAACATGATGCATAGAAGTAGTGCGACCACAGGGGAGGATAAGGGGAAGCGGCCCGAGGAAGATACATGGGTTCGCAAGGCTCCTACAACGGAACCTGAGTTTGACGTAGAATGTGCAAAGGAGACGTTCATGGAAGCTAAGAAGAGCTTCGCAGAGGCCTCCACTTCAGGTAGTAAGGATCAACCAGAGCCAGGGATGGATCTTTCTATGCTTACTACCTTTTTGGAGACATGCATGAAATTGTTGCGCGACAATGAGGCAGTTAAGGGACTACAAGAGTTGATCACCAGGTGCGCAGGGTCAGGGGAACTGCACGTAGTTCGGAAACTGGGAAAGCACACATTACGCACTAGGAGGGAAATAAGATTGACTCCGCAAATTGGTCAGTGCGAAATGGAGTAGGTCATCCTAGATCTGGGATCGGACGCGAATGTGTTACCAAAGAAAACATGGGAACGCATGGGAAGGCTTGCATTGTAGTTGTCCCCTATTCAATTACGAATGGCGAACCAACAAAAGATTTTTCCCATGGGGAGGTTGGAAGGAGTAACAGTTGATATCGAAGGCATGAGCACATAGATGGACTTTGAGGTAATAGAGATTATTGATGACAACAATTCCTATATCGCATTGTTAGGAATAGATCGAGCCACTGATATGAATGGAGTCATCAACCTGAAGAAGTAGAAGATGATATTCGAGAAAAAGTCCCTACGTGTGCTAGGATGAAGTAGCTTGCACGCCCACCTATGTCGATGGGTGCAAACATGTGCCGTGTAGTCCACACAAGGACATCCCAGACTAAGGATCGAAAATCGGAACTAGCCGCAGTAGCCGGAAAAGCGACATTCTCCACAAAGGTTCCACATAGAAGCATTCAAGAAGGTATGTAGAATCCTGAATAGGGTTTACCAGGCAGGACGAACTGATTGGGACCTGCGCATACCAGCGGTCCAATGGGCCTATAGGGCCATGCACAAGAACCTGAGTGCGGGAATGATTTTGAAGACGACGAGTAGAGTTGAGGCCATAGCTTTGAAAAATAATCCTCACACAATAAATCCCATAATGGGGACAACACGCGAGGAATAGAACAAAGGGATTATGTAGCCACACGAGGACAAACATACGAAGATTCAAGAAGCCATTCGACGAGGGACCTTGAGCTTCACGAACTCGAAGAAGATTGAGTACGATTGAAGCAGAAAATCATGTTAATGGACGTGGAAATCAGAAAACTAGGAACCGAAACTACGCAAGCGTGTTGCGTCGATAGAAGGATAGGACAAGATATGGGCAGCCATACCACCACATTAGAAGATTGTTACCGAGAATTTCTGGCTCTGCTACCATGGCTGTGACTGCACCTTATCAAAAAAAGTAACCAGGGAAGCACACTGCATAAGGAAGAACATGAGGCACTGACTAGCGTGAGGGTAACTAAGGAAAGCCCGCGGACTAGGTTGGAAGGTGACTTGAAGCCTCGCACCAGTGGTGCAACCACCTAACTATCTGTAGGAAGCACAGTCTCAACGCTCCAAGCAGTTGAAAGAGAGCGTGGGACTATAAAAGAGTCTGTATGGGAGTTGCGTGACAAGGAGGTTGCACGCAGGATCAATATGACACACAGGTTGTGTCCGCACACAGGGGGCTGTGTTACCACGTGGATAGGCTGGGAAGTGACTTTTGGTGTAATTGTTCATGACAAGATGTCTAATTTACGACAACGAGGAGCAGGCGGTGGGAAATTAAGACATGAATTTAGAACTAGATTTGGGACTAATTTCCGCCAATCTCGCATTAAAGAGCCAAATAAGGGGGGAATGGTCAAATTTGAATTCAAAAAGGCCTATAAATGACAAGTGGTTCTCCACTGAACAACCCTTGGAATTTTGAGAATTTAGTTGTTGCGTTATCAATTGGGTATGGACCTGACGAATTTGGAGGCTGTGAGAGAAAATTCAGTGTTTGAGACATTGTCGAAGGAGACACAGGATTTCCTAATCAGAATGATGTCAACAACCAAGGGATCCATGCATAGCTCTATGTCACTGGTGGAGGATGCATAGGAAATCCCTAAATCACCCTAGACATTGAGGCCCAAAAAGGATCCACAGGTAGTAGGACAGGTCCCTATGTCTCCGCGAAATCCGCGGTTCGGTAAGTTGTCTATGGAAGACAAGGGAAAGACTATTAATCTTGAGATAGATGACGAGGAGGAGGATCTCCAACCGTTCGTAGAAGAAATCAAGGTGGATGATGAAATGGAGGAATACTTTTAGCCAATGCACGCTCAAGCAAAACTGCCCAAGTATGTCCCTCCATGGAAAGTGAGAGTGAAAGTACCCAAAGATTTGGATGTTGTTAAGAGTGCACTCCAAACCTCGTTTCTCCTAGATGGAATTCTATTTGAAGGATCGGTTCTAGGCCGCGTGCCCACAATGAAATTTGAATATTGGGACCTCGCAGACAGCGAATAGTTCCCACATTTGGAGACCATCCAACTCATGAAATAGAGCAAGGACGGGTTAGTTACAGTGCTAAAACCGCATAAATTATTGCGCGGTGTGGAGGAGGCCAGGCTACTCCACCTCCTATGGATTCCACACTTTCACCAAGCACCAATCATGGTATTTGTCATCAGGCAACTACTTTGCCTGGTGTATAATGGGTACTTGTAGCTGGAGGAGCCTATTCCTATCACGACGAAGCTTATTCATAGGATTTCTCAGCTTCCTTGTACGAGAAGGTACCCCGTGGAAATAGCTGGAAAAAGTGGAGATTTGGCACTCACAGAGGCCATGAAGAAGAAATACCAGTTGGAAAAGAAGCAGAGAAGCTATGTAATCAATAACACTCAAGACAAAGGGGTGCACGTAGTAACCCAGTTGTTGGCTAGGAAGGTGATGAGAAAATGCTACGATAACAAGGTACTAGCAATGATCATCGCGCTGGCCAAACAATGCGTAGAGGGGGTACGGTTCAATTGGGCACAATTCCTCTGCAAGGAGTTTCTGATGAACTGCAAGGAGGCCCAGGAGTAGGGTATGACCTTCCACTATGCATGGTTGCTCTTATCCATCTTTTCCATCGCAGGGGAATTTCTAGAGGACAGTCAATTTCCTCCTCTTGACCAGGACTTGCCAGGGCCAGCGAAATACACGTCGCTATGGGCGACAAGGGACGCCACGCGGATCCGCGAGACCAAGATCTTCTGGATACTCATGGAGGTGAGCCTACAGATGTGGATCAACAAATGGATGCACCTATTCCCCATGGTATACGATAGTCTGTGGAGCTTTGCAAACTTTAAGGCAGATATGCACAATGTATATATCAGGGCGCAGAAGGATCCGGAGCAAAAATGGACCAAACTCCCCTTCATCACGATTGATGACGATGTTTTCACGGTGCTTGACTCATGGCCACCTGAGTGGCATGAATCAGATCTAGCAACGCATGATGAGATGGTGATTTAAAGGCAGAAGGATGCTGCCAAGCTGCTGGCACAACAGAAGCAGAAGGAGAAGTTCACCGAGGAGGTAAGGGCTTCCTGTGAGGCAGCGAAGGCCGTTGCCGAGCAAAACAAGGCCGCGGACAAAGCAGCAATAGCACTGGAAACTAGGGTAACCATGATCCAGGATGGGAGAGGCCAGGATCTGACTGTAGGACAAGGGACAGACGACACGAAGGAAGGCAGGGACCTGAGCACGACATCAAAACAACTAAAATGGCTGCACAGTATGTAACAAATAGGGCCACAGAAGAAGACCAAGACGTCCATACTGGATGGGGAGCCTATTACAATGACAGAGGGTGATCTATACGACATAGGTGACATAATTCACGAGGTCACCAGGGAAGCACTTTAGGAAGCAATGACGGAGTAGAAAAATGTGTTGGGGGCCCTTAGGGCACAACTCGAGGGACTTCAGGTGTGGCCCCCATAAGAAGGAACGATAGTCACCTACAGTTCCGTGGGAACATCAACAATAGAGTAGCTGTTGTGGGCCAAAATGGCTAATACTTTCGTGCTACTTGAAGGAGCACTGACAGCAAACAACACAGAGGATAGAGCCGTGATAGGCCAGATCAAGGGACTTGGCCTAAACTTGGCTACCCTTCTGCAGGATATATTATACCAGCTACAGGATGGAGTGACAATAGAACTCCACAGTAGGGAAGGACACACCGTGAAAATGCTTAGTAAACAACGAATCAACATTGAGTAGCTTAGCCTCCAATGCGATGAAGCGTTGGCACAGAATCAACAGATAGAGGAGATAGTAAAGGAATCATGTCACCGCACCCCAGAGCTAGAAATTGCCCTAGATTGTCACTGCACAACATCAAGCAGTAGATTTTCCTACATTGATCACATAGATGCGTGAAAAAGGGGTATTCTAGCCTCCTCCGACTCAGAATATCTAAATGATGAGGTCTGAACCACATGAAGAAGATGCCAATGTGAACATGATGCTCAGAAGTAGTGCGACCACAGGGGAGGATAAAGGGAAGCAGCCCGAGGAAGATACATGGGTTCACAAGGTTCCTACAAAGGAAACTGAGTTTGACTTAGAACGAACAAAAGAGACATTCATGGAAGCTAAGAAGAGCTTCGAGGAGGCCTCCACTTCAGGTAGTAAGGATCAACTAGAGCCAGGGATGGATCCTTCTATACTTACTACCTTTTTGGAGACATGCATGAAACTGCTGCGTGACAATGAGGTAGTTAAGGGACTACAGGAGTTGATCACCAGGTGCGCAGGGTCAGGGGAATCACGCGTAGTCCAGAAACTGGGAAAGCACGCATTACGCACTGAGAGGGAAATGAGATTGACTGCACAAATTGGTGAGTACAAAATGGAGCAGGTCATCCTAGATTTGGGATCGGACGCGAATGTGTTACCGAAGCAAACATGGGAACGCATGGGTAGGCTTGCATTGTAGTGTTCCCCTATTCAATTATGAATGGTGAACAAATAGAATATTTTGCCCATGGGGAGGTTGGAAGGAGTAACAGTTGATATTGAAGGTGCAAGCACACAGACAGACTTTGAGGTAATAGAGATTGTCGATGACAACAATTCCTATATCGCATTGTTAGGAATAGACTGAGCCACTTATATGAATGGAGTCATCAACCTGAAGAAGCGGAAGATGATATTCGAGAAAAGGTCCCTATGCGTGCTAGGACAAAGTAGCTTGCACGCCCACCTATGTCGATGGGTGTAGACGTGTGCCGTGTAGTCCACACAAGCACACCCCAAACTAAGGATCGAAAATCAGAACTAGCCACAATAGCAAGAAAAGTGACGTGCCCCACAGAGGTTCCACATAGAAGCATTCAAGAAGGTATGCAGAATCCTGAATAGGGTTTCCCAGGTGGGACGAACTGTTTGGGACCTATGCATACCAGCGGTCCAATGGGCCTATAGGGCCATGCACAAGAACCTAAGTGCGGGAATGATTCTGGAGACGACGAGTAGAGTTGAGGCCATAACTTTGAAAAAGAATCCTCACACAATAACTCTCATAAATGGGACAACATGCGAGGACTAGAACAAAGGGATTATGCAACCATGTGAGGACAAACATATGTAGATTCAAGAAGCCATTCGGCGAGGGAACCTTGAGCTTCGCGAACTCGAAGAAGATCGAATATGATTGAAGCAAAAAATCATGTTAATGGATGCGAAAATAAGAAAACTAGGAACCGAAACCGTGCAAGCATGTCGCGTCAATAGAAGGACATGACAAGATATGGGCAGCCATACCACCACATTAGAAGATTGTCACCGAGAATTTTTGGCTCTGATCAAACAAAGTAACCAGGGGAGCACACCACATAAGGAAGAACATGAGGCACTGACTAGCGTGAGGGTAACTAAGGAAGTCCTGCAGACTGGGTTGGAAGGTGACTTTAAGCCTCGCACCGGTGGTACGACCACTTGACTATCCGTAGGAAGTACCGTCTCAATGTTCCAAGCAGTTGAAAGAGAGCGTGTGACTATAAACGAGTCTGTATGGGAGCTGCGCGACAAGGAGGTTGTGCGTAGGATCAGTATGACACACAGGTTGCGTTTGCGCACAGGGGGCTATGCTACCACGGGGGTAGGCTGGGAAGTGACTATTGGTGTCACTGTTCATGACAAGATGTCCAATTTAAGGCAACGAGGAGTAGGCAGCGGGCAATTAAGACATGAAGTTAGAACTAGATTTGGGACTAATTTCCGCCAATCTCGCACTAATGAGCCAAATAGGGGGAATGGTCAAATTTGAATTCAAAATGGCCTATAAATGACAGGTGGTTCTCCACTGAAAAACCCTTGGCATTTTGAGAATTTAGTTGTTGCGTTATCAATTGGGTATGGACCTGACGAATTTGGAGGCTGTGAGAGCAAGTTCAATGTTTGAGACATTGCCAAAGGAGACATATGATTTCCTAATCAGAATGATGTCAATAACCAAGGGAGCCTTGCATAGCTCTATGTCACTGGTGGAGGATGCACCAGAAATCCCTAAATCACCCCAGACGTTGAGGCCCAAATAGGATCCACAGGTAGCAGGACCGGTCCCTATGTCTCCGCGAAATCCACGGTTTGGTAAGATGTCTATGGAAGGCAAGGGAAATACTGTTAATCTTGAGACAGATGATGAGGAGGAGGATCTCCAAGCGTTCATAGAAGAGACTGAGGTGGATGAAGAAATGGAGGAAGACTTTTAGCCAATGCACGCTAAAGCAAAACTGCCCAAGTATGTCCCTCTGTGGAAAGGGAGAGTGAAAGTGCCCAAAGATTTGGGTGCTGTTAAGAGTGCACTCCAAACCCCGTTTCTCCCAAATGGAATTCTGTTTGAAGGATTGGTTCTAGGTTGTGTGCCCACAATGAAATTTGAAGATTGGTACCTCATGGATAGTGAAAAGTTCCCACATTTGGAGACCAGCCAACTCATGAAACAGAGAAAATAGGGGTTAGTTATAGCGCTAAAGCCGGAGAAATGGTTGCGCGGTATAGAGGAAGTCAAGCTACTCCACCTCCTATGGATTCCACACTTTCACCAAGCACCAATCATGATCTTTTTCATCAGGAAACTGCTTTGCCTGGTGCACAATGGGTACTTGTGGCTGGATGAGCCTATTCCTATCATGACGGAGCTTATTCATAGGATTTCTTGGCTTCCTTGTACGAGAAGGGACCCCGTGTAAATAGCTGGCAAAAGCGGAGATTTGGCGGTTGCAAAAGCCATGAAGAAGAAATACCAGTTGGAAAAGAAGCAGAGGGGCTACGCAATCAATAACATTCAAGACAAAGGGGTGTGCGTAGCAACCCAGTTATTGGCTGGGAAGGTGATGAGAAAATGCCGCGACAATGAGGTACCAGCAAAGGTCATTGCACTGGCTGAACAATGCACAGAGGGGGTACAGTTCAATTGGGCACAGTTCCTCTGCGAGGAGTTTCTGATGAGCTACAAGGAGGACCAAGAGTAGGGTATGACCTTCCACTATCCATCTTGTTCGTCACAGGGGAATTGCAGGAGGACAGTCAATTTCCTCCTCTTGATCAAGACTTGCCAGAGGTAGCAAAATACATGTCGCTATGGGTGACAAGGGACACCACACAGATCCACGAGACCAAGATATTCTGGATACTCATGGAGGTGAGCCTATAGATGTGGATCAACAAACAGACGTGCCTATCCCCATGGTATATGACAGTCTGTGGAGCTTTGCAGACTTTAAGGAAGATATGCACAATGTGTATATCAGGGCGCAGATGGATCTAGAGCAGAAATGGACCAAAATCCCCTTCATCGTAATTGATGATGATGTTTTCATGGTGCTCGACTCATGGCCACCTGAGTGGCGTGCCCCAGATCTGGAAGCACGCGTTGAGATGGTGATTTAAAGACAGAAGGATGCCACTAAGCTGCTGGCACAACAGAAGCGAAACAAGTAGTTCACTGAGGAGGTAAGGGCTTCCTGCGAGGTAGCGAAGACTGTCGCAGAGCAGAACAAGGCCGCGGACAAAGCAGCAATAACACTAGCAACTAGGGTAACCATGAAGTAGGAGGGAAGAGGCCCAGATATAACTGTAGGACAAGGGACACATGACACGATGGAAGGCACGGACATGAGCACGACATCAACACAATTGAAATGGCCACGCAGTACGTAACGAATAGGGCCACGGAAGAAGACCAAGACATCCAAACTAGATGGGGAGCCTATTACACTGATAGAGGGTGATCTATACGACATCGAAAACATAGTTCGTGAGATCACTAGGGAAGTACTCCAAGAAGTAATGACAGAGTAGCAGAATGTGTTAGGGGCCCTCAAGGCACAACTCCAGGGACTTCAGGTGCGGCCCCCACAAGAAGGAACAATAGTCACCTACAGTTCCGCGGGAAAATCAAAAACAGAGTAGCTGTTGTGGGCCAAAATGGCTAAAACCGCCGTGTTGCTAGAAGGAGAACTGACAATAGGCGGCACAGAGGACAGAGCCGCGATAGGCCGGATCAACGGACTTGGTCTAAACTTGGCTACCCTTTCGCGGGATATATTATACCAGCTGCAGGATGGAGCGACAATTGAACTTCGCGGTATGGAAGGACACACAGTGAAAATGCTCAGTAAACAACGAATCAACATCAAGCAGCTTAGCCTCTAACGTGATGAAGCATTGGTGCAGAATTAATAGATAGAGTAGATAGTAGAGGAAGCATGTCACCGCACTCCGGAGCTAGAAATTGCAACAGACCTACCAATAGGAGTGCGGATTCACAAATTGGCCAGTGGATTCCGCGAGGCGAAGGAGGAAGCAATGAGGATCCAACTCGAACTTAACCTTCAGATTGCTGAACTCTGATTACAAGCGCAGGCATCCATGCCCCTAGAAGTTCGAGAATAGCGCGTTGACACTATCTAAAAGGGGTTGGAGGAAATAGGACAGGCAGTGCAGACTTGTACAACTATGTTAGAAGAATCCTTCACGATCCTCACTTCCCTATAGGAGGACCCCACCATACAGCTCTTGGAAACAGAGGCATGGGAGCTGCAAATGCAATATGATAGTGTGCACGGGACATCACAAATAGTGGTCCTAACCCAACGGCTCATGAAGTTACAGCAGGTGAAGGCATTGAAGGAACAAGTGGATGTCGCACACCAAAAAGAGGCAGTACTTAAAGCACGTTTCCAACCCTAGATGGATGAGGCCTTCCTCATAACGACTGAAATCAAAGGAAAACTCGCACAAATGAAAGCAATGCATGACTAAGACAAGGATTTGACCTTGACAATGAGCATTCAACCGAGCGAGCAGAGCAGATCCAACAGACGACAGAGCAGTGCGTTGCAAACCTTCGTGCAGTCCAGACATAGTTGGAAGAACTTCGTGCGAAGATTTTCGCACTAGCAGAGTGACTTAGGATGAGTCATGATGATTGTGTTGGGGGCCTGTTGGGCAACAGATCGCCCGATAGCAGGGTTTTTTGGGGCTTAAAGCCCGAGTTTTGGTCAATGTAATGTAAAGACCCCACGAAATGTGGCCACGGAGCGCAAGAGTCTAGGGTTGTCCACGCTAAGATAATGAAATTTAATGTAAAGTGTGTTGGCCTACCCATGGTCCATGAACCATGTGATTATATAAAAAGAGCAAGGCTCTAAGTGTAAAGGTAGCCTGAGTTTTAACAAGTAATAGATAGATGCAAAGGCATGGTTAGAAGATAGAAGTGAATCTGAAGGGTATTGGGTCATAGTAGTAGGTAAAGGCTTTGCAGTTGAGTGCGCAGAGGCCTAGTAGAGTCCACAGTTGAGTGCGCGGACCCCTGTAGCTGAGTAGGTAGGGCAAAGGCGAGTCTGTAACCAAACTTGTGTATGAATAAAGATAAGATTGATTCAGAATATTGTGCATCTGTTTGCAGATCTATATTTCTATGTTCTGGTTATCTTTATGCATTTATATTGTTTTCGAGCACGTGTGCTAATCTAAAAGTTGAATAAGTAATAAAAATATTGGGCCCACACAAACTAAGATAAGCACTAATATAATAGCACAGTAAGGATCGGATCAGAATAATACTATAATCACAAAGGTGAGCACGGATTACGAAGAATAGAAAGCTGCACAGAGTAGCACAACGTGTAGATTAGGATCACGAACCTCCAGAACCCTCATCAAGACATCCCTAGGGTGCGGAAACCTGGTTCCAACACCCTCACATACTACTTCTGGTGAGACCTCAGTTCATGCTCCACGGACTATTTCCGAAAGGGCTAGTAGTACCAGGATTTGCTTGGCTAAAATCACTGCTGAACCTGGGTTAGGCCCCACGTCGCCAACAGGAAGACTAGCTAATTTTCCCAATATTTAAGAATCCCATAAAGAGATTATCTTCAGAGAGTGGGAAATTTATATTAAGCAGACAAAAGCAAAAATTTACCATGCAAGGGATAATTCAAATAATATTATTGAAGCAGTCGATGATAATTTTTTTTAGACTAATCTCATATCAAGTTGTCCTGAAGGAGCATACCCAATATCAAACTATTTACTAAAATTTGGCAAGAATCCTCCAAGAAGCAAGTTGAAATCATCGATCAGTTGACCAAAACCAACTTGGAGTGTCATTGACAATTTTTTGTTAAGCCACACAATCAGTGTCTTATGTTCTGATGTTTATCAAATACCACCACATAGATGCTATCAGCGTTGAGGGATGCAATATTCACCAACCAAATGTGAATACAGCCCAAGTCTCCACTCGAGTTGAAGAATATGACTGATATCTATGAGATGAAACAACGAATCAGAGGATAATCTTCCTCCCAAGATTAGACAATTTGTTGTAAGAGATTCTAAATATGCCCTATTTGGTTCATTTTAGTTACTTATGGTGAAATTGCCTCAGGTTATTGTTGTATTTCTATCTTTGTCTTTTATCATGAAAATATAAATTCCCTATCTTGGATAAGAGAAGTGGTTCTAAATTTTTGAAAAAGAAGGCTTAAGTTGCACTATTGTAACTCAAGTTTTTCTTAATATAAATTTGAACCATCTTCATTTCTATCATGAGAAGAGAAATTATATTTTGGGAATTATTATCGTTTTGCTATTCTTTTGGTTAAAGTAGAATGGAATTTTGATTTTGTTCAAAATATATGTGTTGAGGCAATCATTCATCATCAATATTGATATGTTTGATTGAAAATCATAAATTATATGTATGAACAATGGGATCTCAATATATGTGACAAATGAATAAACTAATTTAATTAAATATTTAATTAAATTAGTTATCTTTCTTTGCATTAAATTCATAGCTGCAGGATGATCTACACCGTCGTGTCAATTATGAAAACTGTATAATCACATATATCAACAACATTCTTGGGATAGATAATAAGCTTATTAATCTTTATTTCAGTTTTAGTTATATTAGATCATTATACTTTTATTAAATCCATTTCATATTATTTTATATAAAGGGAAATGGGTCCGATAATTCCAGTCGGAGGCATCATCCCAAATGGAAAAGGATATGTTCTAGGGTCCTGACTGGGTGGTTTCCCCTAATGTTGATACAGTCATTTCAGACCATCAACATTTTTGTCACTGGAATGAGGGCCATCAGAATATGAATGGCAAAAAAGTGTCATCCTAAAACCAAAATTCATTCTAAGATTCAATCCCCCTCAAAGTCTCCACCAACTTCAAGGTCTCATTCTAAATCTCCTAGTCCTAGACCTAAAGTTGTTAAACTAGTCACTAGATCTCCCATCTCACTTCAATATCTAGTCGATCAAACTTCTACAGAATCACCTGTAGAGTCCCTTGAAGTGAAAACTTTAATTCAAAGATTGGAAGGAATTTCAATTTCTAGAGAAATACTTGCTCAAACCGATTTTTCTGATCGATGTGTTACTTCATCTCTTCAATATTTTGGATTTTTAACAAGATCTCAAAGTGAGAAACTCATAATCAAGTCTTTTGAAATTCCATTACCCACTCATTAGAAAAAAGAAAAACACTTTAGATATTGAATCTTCACCTAGTGGGATTATATCACCTTCCCCACCTCATACTCCTTTTGTTAATCCCTCTTCTTCTCATTCTCCTTTACCTTCTTCTTATCATCCTTTTTCAACTCCTTCCATTCACATTCCTCTTTCACAATCAACTAGTGCTATTTTTTAATTAATGGTACTATAGGGGAAACTTATTCAACTATCCAATCTCCATCAACCTTTACATCAACTACAACTCCTTATGTTCCTAATATCTTGGGAATGGAAAACAGATTGTGGAATAAACGAGGGAAAGTTGCAATGACACGACCATTACATCCTCTTCCTAAACACTCAAAAAGATGGTTACCTAAGTATAATCTAGAAGATGGTTTACCTGCAGAGGAACACCTTCATAATTTTATGCTGGCAATCAATCTCAATAGAGTTTCGGAGGAAGATGTAGTTTATAGAATTTCCCCTTACACATTTGAAGGATTTGCGCGGTCTTGATACTTCTCCTTACCATCCAAATTAATCACAAGATGGGATATGTTTGAAGATTTTTTTTTGTTGAAATTTGGGGATGATAGAAGAACAACTACTTTAATAAACTATTTATCAAATCTCAAGTCCAACCCAAATGAGAAAATTAAATACTTTAACTCAATATTTAACAAATTGTTAAATAAAGTCCCAGATACTTCCAAACCTGGTGTTGATGTACATATTGAATGGTATACAAGTTCTCTTCCTTCAAATATCTCCATGTTCGTAGATAGATCTCAGAAAAAAATACTTTTTAACAACATGAAAGAAGCTTTTTATGTTGAAAAACAAGTTCAAGCTCTTGAGAATAAATCTGCCATTGAAGAAATAAAAAATACAAAGAAAATAACTTTTAAAGATGAATCCAAAATAAATAATTCTAAAGATCCTTTTGATTTGGAAGGATTACAGAAAGTTCTGAAAACAATGTCAAATGAGATGGTTGAAATCAAGAAACAGGTTGTTGAATCTTCAAGGAAATCCTTTAGACCTTTTAAAAGGAATCAACCATCACAATCACAACTTCCTGCTGAAATATCAAATGTAGAATGAATATGATGAAGATGAAGAAACATCTCCATCTATCTATGAACCACAATAAGAAGAAATAGTTGAAGCTCATGGCTTATGGGACTTCATCTTGACCACATCAGATAATGAAGAAGAAGAAGAAGCTTTGCTAGTAAATAATAGAAGCAAGGGACCTGTTGATAACACCCGATCAAGGAAAAATCAAAAGTCTCCCACTCCTTCTACTAAAGAGAAAGGTACGATAAAAAATACTTATACTTAACCTTTTGATTATTCTCCAAGTACCTCTAAGTCTCCTTCTCCATCTCCTTCATGATCTAAAACATTGATAGTTTCAAATGGCATTGAGTACAATATTGTAGAGGACATGAAAAATATTAAAGCTAACATTTCCTTATATGAGGTCAATAAATTAAAAAAATAGAAGAAATTGTTACTCAATGAATTGAATGTTGTCTCTGCATCTCCATTTCCTTCTATTGTTGTCACTTCCAAAGCATCAAAATGAAAACATAAACCCCCAAATGTACCTATTTATAAGATCAGTCCTTTCAATGTTATTTTGATTGGAGATAGATCAAATTCTCACACTCTTCCTTTTTGTTTGACTTTCTAAATAACAAGAATGTTCACAATTTTTTAGTAGATTCAAGTGAATCTTCCAATATCATGCCTTACTCAGTATGTCTTAAATTGAATGTTGCACCTCAAAAATCTACTATGAAAATTGTCCAATTAGACAAAACAAAAGTCAAAGTATTGAAAGAAATGAATGTTGTCTTAATCATTCTATCTTCAAATCCAAAAGTTTGTCAAATAATTAATATATTGGTTGCTGACATCCCTTAATTTTATGGCCTCATTTTAAGGAGGGATTGGTCTGAGAAACTACATGCTTATTTTGCAACTCATTGGTCACATATTTGGTTCCCTTACAATGGAAAACCTAATCAAATTCGTGTTGATAGGGAAAAGAATGTGAAGCACTCAATGACAGATTTAGATGAGGAAAATGAACCAGTGGTGTTCACAAACAATATTTTGGGAAATTATTTTTCAGAATCTTTCTTTGGCAGTTTCCCTACTCATAATTCTCCTTTCCCAATTGATTTTGTTTTATCCCAGGTAGAAACTTTCTCACAAATAGATAAATGAAGATGTATTACTATTGTAGATAATACTATAAATAAGTGTGATGAATTATTTTGGACTCTTTACTTTGATGGGTCGAAATATAATGATGGTGCAGGAGAAGGATGCATCCTAATTAATCCAAATGGAGAAAAACCATGCTTGCATGCTGTTGTGCTATTCAACAAACCCCCGATTTATTGGTATAATAGATAATATTATATTAATAAATGGGGACCCATGATAAAATCCCTTAAAAATAAATTTAGCACTTAGACACTTTCTTCGAAACTTTTTGGAATAAAGCAAGATATCGAATCAAAACCTTTTGAGAGCTACCAATCCTCACCTTTTTGCATACTGCTGGATCAAGTGTGTCAAAATCCTTATTAACAGGAAAAACTCACAAAAAACAATCAAAAGAATCATTGCACTTAACTTAGATATCATTGGGAATTTCATTTAAAACTAAGGCCTAAGGCATTTCCTATTAAAATAAAGCCTGTATCGCATATCGTCATTCAGAAAGGATGCACTCTCAAAAAGAATATTGAAACATGCGAAATAAGATATTGCAATGAGACAGTCAACCTTATCGCATCATGTTGAAACATCTAAGAAAAGTTTGAAATCTTATGAACTACACGATGTTGCAAAATGCGATAAAGGCCTAGACTCGATAGAACCCAATATCATAAAATGATGATTAAGTCCTCCACATGATGAAAAGCGCTTTATAAGGTAAATAGCTTTAAAATAATAAAGAACAAACCACTTATCCCGCATCTCACATCCCGTAGTAACTTAAGGAAATTTAAGAAAGCACACAATCAAACATGCGAAATTCTCGCAACTTAAGTCTACCACCTTTGAAGCCATCCTTCCCATTTTGTGATGTGATACATTAATGAGCAGTAAATGGAACAATAAGGGACTATTAGTGGCTATTTAATATAGGTTAATGACATCTATGATAAAAATTGGGTCGACGTGATACGATATCTTTTCATCTGCGTTTGGTTAAAACTCCTTTCTTGTCACCTTTTTAGGTTATATGTATCATTTATTCTCATTGTCATTCTTACTTGTGTTTATCCAATAAATTTCGCTTTGTTCCATTTCAGGAAAAATCTATAGGGAGAATTGTTTGAAACAATGGGAAATAAGGGAAAGGAAACTGCATCTAAGAAATCAGAAATGATTCCTCTTTTCTCTGATACTACATGTAGCAAAGACGAAGGAACTAAAACCTAGGAGACTATGTACAATTTGTTAGAAGAAGAGCACCCAATGCCACTGGAAACAAAGGCCACGACAGATTCCTAGGAGTCATCTGATGCCTCCTATTTTGAGACAACATGCTCTTTCCTCCACTACATAGCTGCACGACCAAAGATAATCTCATATATTGACATGGTCAAGTGGGTAATTGACGAGGAGAACATTGTAGATCGAACATTTAGGAATCACGGGAAAGAGGTCATGGGTCTTTCTCAGCAGGAAACGTACGAATCATGTACCATTTACTAGAGCCATAGAAGCTCTACAATAAACAGTTCCTTGAGAAATTTTCCAAGGAGAATGAAGACCTAGCAAACGTTAGCCAAACCTGGACATCAAACAAAGGCAAGCTCAAATGGGATAAAATAGGTATGTAATCTATGGCATCCATTTCTACCCCTTTTAGTTTTGTAGCAAAAATATTATGCAGATTGTTCGGTAAACCCGATAGCACCAAGTTTTCCCCGGAATGGCTCCCATTAATAGATACAGCCGTGAATGAAACAATAATGAATTGGGCTCAAATTTTGTCAGATAATTTAGCAAAGGCCATTATGGAATATAGGAGAAAAAGAAGTCACTCTTTAAGGGTTTATCCCCATTTTTCATGAGTGATTTTGTAATGGATACAATCTGTTTTAGTTCTAAATTTCCCATTATGGGATGGAAGTGGACTGTTCAAGACCCGCTTCCTGTCGATGTGTACCATAAGACTTTGTGGGAATCTCAGTTTCACCCACATTTTTACAAAATTTGTCACGAGTCATGCTACCCATCCATAAAGAAATATACAATAGAACCACCCTTAGGTTTTCTAAAGAGGCCGAAGTGGATATCTTTCTAGTAGCTAGAGGTTTGGGGAGGAGACATTTACATATATCAGAGTATTTGGGAGCATTGCTTCATTGAATGTTCTCCCATATTATTTCTCTGACAAATTATTGGCCAGAGAAATAGCCTACCAAAAAACAGGGGAAGCTGGATTACGCAGAGGAATCAAAGAGTAGAAGAAGGCCATTTAACCTACATTTCTATTGCAATGTGGTGCATTTGCACTACATGATTTTGGACATGCATGCAAAGAAGCAAAGATTATTAAATCTCTAAAATTAGCTACATTTCCGGGAAGGCAATATGACCCAGGCAACACTGCTAAGAATTTAACTACTATGGTGAAAGTAAAACCATTCACCCATGAAGGGGACCCCTTTGATGACCTCTTCCTACAGGTAGAAAAATACTCACAAGTGTTGCATTTGGCATCAACACTTTTCACACCAGATGTCCTTAGGGATTTCCATGTGTATAGGGAGAAAAGATTATTGAAGGTCCCATTGGACCTATTGCAAATAGAACCAATAAGGGAGCCAACTCCCAGTGTAATCTTCGATGACAGCTCCAAAGAACACTCTGAAGAAGAAACCCAAGAGAGATCTAAGTATGATTCAGAGCACTCAGAGCATAAATCTCAAAATGGGGGAGGACATACAAATAATGAATCCGAAAAGGACACAGCTAGAACTATAGAGGAAATGGCCAAGCAAACTTCAGCAAAGAAACAAGCAGAAATTGTCTCTACATCAACTTAGTCAGGAAAGATCCCAATTATTGAATTGGAACAAGAATGAGAATAGTTGAACAAGAAGCTTCACACAGATTCAAACCCTGAGAAAACATCTGAGGTACATACTCCTAAGCAAACCCATCACAAGTCAAATCTAGAAACAACAGAGGAAGGAGTTAAGGACACTCAGAATGTTGAAATCATTCCTATTATTGCCACTTCAAAAATAATTTTGAGAGTTGAAGAAATATCTCCACTAGATGTATTTTATAGCCCCACCCACAAAGCTATATTCAAGAGACGCAGGAAGAAAAGAAAGTTGGACTTACCATTATGCCGCGTCAACCTCACCCACACAAACCCAAAGAATTACCACTATGCCATGCCAATGTGAATTAACATGTGATGGGCACACTTTCTATTTAAAGTGTAACATGTGGCGGATTGGGGGAAGAGAGGGCCAGCCCCCTCCACATATGACTCACACTACAAAACTAGGAGCAAACGCTAATTTTTAATCGTGCGCTTAACGTTCTAATTGAAGATTAAGGTGAATTAATCAAGATTATCCACTAATTAACTACGGATTAAGTTGGTGGTAGTTTCTCTGGTCCGACCAATCCAACATTGCACCATTTTTGGCAGGGTTAATTAGAGTTTCTCCTGATTTGGTGGAGTTTTCCTAGGGAAAACTGAAGAGACCATAACTTCTTCATTATTTGACCAATTTTGGCTCAGAAAGAGTCATTCCTAGATGATTTGGATGCTCTGAACACAATGGAATAAGTTTCAGAGGAAGAAAGGAACTTTTGTATGTGATTTTTCTACGTTGAAGTTTAAGGAAACCTAGGGCCACCAACAGAGCAGGTCAAGCCTAGATCAGCTGAAGTCCAATTGGAGAGTTTGGATAGTCATTTTTGGGGTTTTTGGGTCTTCTGAATCCAATGAAGCAGGTTGCAAATCCATTGGATCATTTCAGGTGCACGGAATTAGAGAATAGACTATTAATCCAAAGAGGGCCTAGCCATTAAAGCAGGTCTAAGGAGATGTATCCCAGGAGGGGTGAACTCCTTTATGAGCTTTGTGTTATGAATTGTTGTGTTTTACTTATTTGCATTTTACTTGTTGTATATGTGTTTTAAACAACTAATTAACCTCATAAATTGTTCATAAAAGGCACTCAATATTTGACTCATGATTTGTCACATTTTGGTTAATTTGAGACGATCTTAAACACATTGTTTTTTATACTGATGAGGGAGCTTGCATAAAATTAACAAGTTTTTCCAATATTTCAGATTACGACCAACCTCATGATGGTTTTGTGATGTCCTACTGTGAGGTAGAATCACTGCTTGATGGGTTGAGGTGGTTTGGCCTCTGGAAGCTCTGGGTGGTTTTGATTGATGTGTTTTATGAAATCCCACATTCATGCTTGGAATATGGCATGGGGATGAATGGTTGAGGAGATATTTGGCTTAGCCATTCTACGGTCAGGTGGAACGTGGAAGTCCCATCCTAGGTTTGGAATTTTCATCATCAATATAAGATTATTTCCCCTTGTATCTATATGAGTATTGTATTGGTTTATATGTGGCTTATGTGGTTGTGACTTCCTTGGTATTTCTATTGCTATTATGCTAGTTATGTATATGTTTTATGATAGTACATATGTATGTCTCTCATCATGTTTTTACTTGTAAATGGATGGACAATGTATATATGACCTAATAGATGGTATTGCAACTGATGTCATAAGGGAACAATGATCCTTAGTGATTCTCTGATAAGTATAAGATCCCTATGCTTAATATGTTATTTACACCTGTATATTGCATTGATTCTAGGTGTTTGACAGAATGTCAGTCCCAATTGGGGATGGGCAAGCCTAGTCTTGGAGTTATTTTTTGGTTTATTAGTCTTTTCATCATGTGTTTAATAGATTCCAGAAGTTACGACAAGTTCTCAAAAGTGGCCGAAATTATGGGCTTGAAAAGTGCCTTAAATTCCCCAAACTCTAGAACAAGTCTCCTAGAAATAGTCCCTAGAAGTAGACATGCAGGTTTGTGGGAGTGTTCATGGCTCTCTGGATGCTGGCATGCCCATAGCATGGGAGCATCCAAAGGTTTAATACCTTAAAAACTGAGTGGGACCTAGGGGCATGATACCTAAGTGGGTGGGATGGCTCTTTGAAGTGTTGTTACTAATGTGGAAGGTATGTTTTATGTGTTTCTGTCGATTCCACTTCCTTAAGGTCACCTAGGAGGTTGAATCATATCATAGCCTCTCATCACATGTTTATCCCAGTTGGTCGATTACTTGGGTAGATGTGTGAGGAGGGTGTTAGAAAGTGGTATCAGAGTAGGTTGTGCTCTCTTTGGGTCATATATGATACCACAAAGTGGTATCAGACCATGGTTCACCCCTTAGACTTGATGGGCAGTGTGTTGATCTGCATTCATGTCAATTGAATATGTGTTCATTATGCTTGTATTCCATGTGCTTTTTGCATTTGCATGGTGTTGATCATGGTTGTAGTGATGTCGCCATGTGAAGGTTGATGGTGTTGTCATGGGATGTGTCGTCATGAGTATATGGTTGTATAAGCATTTGTTATGCATGTTGGTGTCTACATGTTGTTATGAAAAATAATTCATGGGGAATGTTGTTGTGCATAAGGTCATTGTATGCAATTAATTCATAATGATGTTATCGGTATGTTATGATGCTAATGAGCTAGTTGAGATAAAGAAGGAGATGCAAATCATTAAAGTGAAGTTGTGTCATTAGACCTCGAGGTAAGAGCATGTCGTCATATAGGTTTATATGTTTGGCATGCAGGTATGTAGGTTAAGGATTGTTATATGGATTATGGTTATGTTTATGCCTTTCATTTTATTGATGTTATGGTTACATACATGATTTGCGCTAGTTGACTACTGTAGTCATCTGCACATGTGTTAGATAGTCATGAATGACAGTGACATGTGGTTGTATGCTTTTCTATTGTTATTTTAGGTTAGATAAATTGATGATTATGTTATATGCTATTGAAGAGTATGTTATAGGTTAACTTGATTTTGTTTTATGATAGTTAGCTTGATGATTAGGTGATATGTTATTGATGAACATCATATATAACTTGTTGTTGTTATATACTATTAAAATGATGATTAGGGTTATTACATTAAGATCTCGATGTTATACGTATCATACTAATTTGGATTGGTCTATGCAAGTAGTTATGGTTATGAAATTCAAGTATGAGTTAATATGTTGTTATATTATGTCATACTAATCTAGACTGATTGTGCAAATGTGATTATTATGTATGAATGCCAATTGTTTATGAGCTTATGATTTGAAAATGCCAGCTAGTTATTGTTATGGATATCATGACCTTATTTATGTTTAGTTGATATGTTGTGAAGTTATATCGTGCTAATCTAGATTGACTTTGCAAACAAGATATCCTCCCCTGAGACACATGATGGTGTGAGCTTTCTTATGTCATTTATTTTGTGCTTCAATGTTTGATTAGGTCATCTATTTGGTGTTTGAGTGTTTGGTGTCTATTATGTTGTCTAGTTGATTTATATAACATGGTATGTTTTTAGTTGGTTGAATGTTTGATAAATTGCATAATATGAGTATGTGTTCAAAGGAACTTGTTTTAAGATGATTGCACTAACACATATGTGTTGTGACAACTAATATGTACTTGAGTGTAACATTAGGTATTTTCACTGATGAATGTGAGTTGATTTTGATTATGACATGGTTATTAGATTTGATGAAGGCTGATTTCCAAGTAATATATATGTTTCCTTTATCTTTGGAACATGTGATCGACATGTGTGAACAATTGCAGGAAACATGCTTGGTATTAGCATGAAAAGGTAATAGCTGATTTGTTTATATAACTATCCTTTGGGTGATGTGATAGTACATAGTAAGACTCAACTGCAACAAGGTAAATGGTAAAATAAAGGAATTGGGAAAGAATTCATCTCGCTATGTTTGGAAACCCCAATTCAAATGAACGAGTTCTTTTCATACAAGAATTATTATTAACCTTGATCTTGTCTGACATTATGTGGGTATGTGTTATATTCGTGGACATGTCTTTGACATGTATATTATCTAGTCTATAGTTACAAGTTGATCTGTCAAGGGATTTCGAGTCCCTTGAGAGATGGTGTGAATGTGTTCAGTTGCAAGCAACGTGCTTGGCATAAAAAGGTAAGGTAACTAGTATGTTCTTATGTTTATTTATGCACTGATAGTTATGTGCTTATGGCAATATGATGTAGGGATTACATGGCAAGATACTTCCATGAAATTTTGAAGAAGGCTAAGGTTGAGATTTCTTTTGGAAGCATTGGGATTGATTCATGGTGTTTGTTGCTAGTCTTTTTCTTTTGGTATTTTATGATTGGTTGAGCTTGACTTGTGGTTTTGTTTACATCTGGTGCAGGGCCTTGCCACTTTGTTGTGGTGTTGTGTTGTTGTTGTCTTCCATGGTATTCTTCTTGTTTTTTCTTGTGCTATAATTTTAAGTTTGGAGTCTTGGGAATTGGTTGGGAAAGAGGAAATTTAGTGGAGCTCAAGAGAGATGAATGAAATCCAGCTGGAAATGTAAGACTCAAATGAAGCTGGTGCATGTATAAGGACAGTTGAAGGAAAGTGTATGAGAACCAGTTGGAATGGTTGGATTCATTGTTCCACATGGACAATGGAAGGACAATCATGAGAAAAGTAATTAGGAAAGGTAAAGTAAATAGATTTGAGGTGCCAAATGCCATGACTATGTTGGGAATCGTTGTTCTCAATGTTGTGCATGTGCATGGATAAAGGGGAATCTCTAAACCTTGACCTTATGCTATATACTAATTATGTTGTGATCATGATTATGTTGATTTTTATATATGTATACATGTATATATGTATGTACGTTGTGTCTGACAAGGTCGTCATGGATCATGGTTGTTTAAGGATAATATTTATATGTATGTATGTATGTACATATGTTTTTCTAATGATATCATGACTATTTTGTGCTAATGTTATATGTATGTATGTATTTATGTATCTATGTCACCATTTTATAGGGTATTCAAGAATCATTCTTGTGGAGGAATGATTGTTTATGCAGGTGAATGAAATGAAGATATTTTTGGTTCATGAGGGATCAAGTGGGAAGCGTAGCCCTGACAGATCTTTGAGGTCAGTATCATGTGGATATGAGTTGATATTATGTTATTATAGTATGTTTATGTTATGGACAAGCTAGGCCAAGGGATACATCATAGAAATGAAAGAGGTGTGGTCTACGACATGTTGGGACAAGCATGGGTAAGACACTGGAAGCAAGGTTGCTTGGTAGAGACAATATGGCTTTGGATGTGTGGTACTACTGTTGTGCATATGTTGTATATGTTGTGCATGTTGCATCTGTGTTGTGTGCATGCCATTTTGTGTATACATAGCATGTGTACATGTTTTTTATGCAATGTTATGTACAAGATGGTACAAATAGTGTTGTGTGAATGTTGCATATGCAATCTTGGGTATAGATGGTGCTATGTACATTTTGGATATGCAGTGTGATGTACATATTGTGTTGTGCACATGTTGGATATGTAGTGCTATGTACATAGGGTGCTATGTACATGTTGTATATGCAGTGCTATGTACATATGGTGTTGTGTGTAGGTCATGTTGTGTACATGTCGTGCATTTAGTGTTGTGTACATGTGGTGTCATGTACATGTCATACATGTGGTGTTATGTACATCTGGCATTGTGTACACAACGTACAGGTGATGCGATGTACATGTGCATCGTGTACATGTTTTACAGGTGGTGTCGTGTGCATGTGATGTTGTGCACACGTTGTGCAAGTGGTGCTTTATACAAGTGGTACTGTGTACATGTTGTACATATGGTACTGGTGTATATGTGGTATTCTATGCATGTCGTACATGTTTTGTTGTGGCTATGCAGTACTATGTATGTGCATTGTGTAGTCATGGTATCATTTTATGTGTACTAATTGTGTTGTACTCTGTGTAGTACATGTTTTGTGTTGTGTTGTTTGCCATGTGTAGGTACATGTATTGTGTGGTGTTGTACATTGGGTATAGATGTATTCTCTTGTGTTGTATGGTAGTTGTAGGTACATGTATTGTGTGGGGTTTTACATCAGGTATAGATGGATGTATTTTGTCGTACACCGGGTGTAGATGTATGTATGTGTTGTGTTGTATACTTGGTGTAGGTGTATGAGTTTTATGTCAAGTTTTGGTGCATGTGTTCCATGGTGTTGTATGTCGTGTGTGGTTGTATTTGTGTGATGCACACTATGTGTATGTGCACATGGTTGAGGAGAAGGCACTCGGTGTTTATCAGGTGTGGAAACCGATCTAGTGTGCATACGAAATAAATATAAAGGCAGAAGTAAGGATCAATGAAGGATAAGTATCAATACTTTATTTCAGTTTTATTATGCATGTGATTTATGATTCTAGTCTATAATGATTAGATATGATCTATGATTCTACTTTATGATGGTTACATGTGATTTGATTTTAATTTATGATGGTTGAGTTTGAGCTAAGCAGAGGTGATATGTTTATTCATGATTATTTGATCAACAATTAGTTTGAATTGTTGTGACAGGGGGTAAACATGATTTAAAGTCTACTTTTAAATTATTTTGAATCTAAAGGAAATTATGTGCTTCGTATAGGAAAGCATGAAATGCTCGATTCAGTGTTGGAAACGAGCTACAAGAATTAGCAGAAGTAGTGAAATAAATTGGAACAAGCAGCAGTATGCTGGTAAATAATTCAGGAGTAGGCCCATTATGGGACACTGGTATCCAATAGTGTCCATTGATTTCCATCAGCATGCTATGACTAGTATGATGGTTTTAAGGTAGGGATATTCCTGTGTTTTTGTATATTCCGATGCGAGGAAGCCTTTCCATGGGATGGATTACCTAGGGTGGGGGTGCCAACGAAACTTGGAAGGTGGGTGACTACACGGAAGGGGGTGACCGAATTTCTCGAGGGACTGTGTAGCAGAGAATGGATGGTCAGGGATATTTTTTTTTTGGTCATTAGTATTTTGAGATGGAATCAGATGCACATTAGGAGTGTGCCCTAGAACAATGACCCAATATTTTTTCACTAAGAGGACAATTGTCACATGACTATAGCGTTGGACATTGGATGCATATTTGACTTTACAATGGATTCTGAACTTCCTGGGAAGGAAGTGAATCCTGGTACTACCTTTAAGGGTGGAGGTGCAAGCCTCTAGATTCCCTTGTTGTAGATGTATTCATCATATCCTTTTATTTTCTGGTTGAGAAAATGTGTGTGTGTGTATATGTGTTCAGTATTATGAATATTGTATCGAGCTGGATTTATAAAGCTCCATAGGTAGTATGATTATTTTCTAGGTGTAGCAAATGTGTATGTGTGTATATGTTGTTATTATTGTAGATATTGTAATGAGTTGTGTTATAAAGCTCTATTAAATGGTATGTTTATCATGTTTTAGCATATGGCCATTGTAAATACTGCAACGAGCTGTGTTATAAAGCTCCATGGGGAGTATGTTTTGTTTCCAACAGTCTTGTTGGTCATAGGTGTCATTGAACACCAAGGACGGTGTTCCCCCAAGGGGGAGGGTTTTGTAATAGAAACATTATTTTACAATGAATCAATTCCAAGAAATCTAAAAATTGGGTCTCTTTGTGTGTGTATGATGAAGGGTACAATTACAGGTAAAGGGTCTAGCCAACCACACAAATATAATAGTAGAAATATAACTCACTATATATGGCTTTACATAGGGATTTATGCTTAACATGGGGCTTTGTCTAGAGTTTAACATGTCCTTTCCCTTAAAACAAGTGTTTTCCTCAACACTTAACTAATTGTGGGTATTCATGCATGAATACTTCATCTTCCAATGTCACTTCTCCCACTAATTCTTCCATTTGATTAGGTACTAAGTGATTTCTTGATTTCATAGCTAAATAATCAAAACTCAAACTTATGTATTTGTACATCAAGAAAACTACCATGATACTTGAGATAAAGGCTCAACAATATCCTAAGAAATATAAACTAAATATATCTATAGTTCTAGTTGGAGATTTATACCTATATCTATAACAACTAGAGATATCCATATCTATATGTAGTTGGAGAAATAGTTACTAAATATATTTAGAATTATAGGTCTAGCTATAGTAATATATTATGAATTATTTAATTTTCTATATTGTTTTGTCAAATTTTGTTTTTCCTCAAAATATATCTCCAATATTGAATCGTAAATTTTCTTCATAATAATGACCACATAAGGCACAAGAATTCCACAACTAGCATGTTTTAGTGGTTTTTATTATATCCTTATATACTTGAATATACTTTAGTGTAAGAATCTATTACATAACATTTTTTTTTTTTTATATTATTATTTCATGTCTTATAACTCTTTAATAAACACTTTCAACATATTTTTTATATAAGTTTACTATTTCCAATTTATTAAGTTACCAATAGTCCTCAGGAGGGAACTCAATTAATGATCATTATGATATGAAGTGTTATGTAAATTATGGGATTCGAATTTCAAATCCCCTAATTGACCTATGTCTATGAAAGGTGCATACATAGGCATGTAGAGGTATAGTGGTTGTGGTTGAAATCGACCCCATGTCACACGAATATAAAACTAGTCTAGTTGTTGATTCCTCTAGTTTAAAAAAAAATTACCAATATTTTTCACAATATTTGACTACTTATAAAACTTATTATCCACTTAAAGAAAGATTTATATTTATTTTTTATTCTTCCATGCAAAATTTCCTACACACACACATAACTTTATTTTTAATGACACTGAATTTTTTGTTTTTTCATGATATTTTATTCATTTTAAAGATATTGGGGAACTTTCCTTTTAATTATGTTTCTTTCCATGTGTGGCAATTACCTTTACTTATTACCAAGTATGGAATCTTGGGTTCATTTATATTTCTTCATGTGTACTTCTAAAATTTTTTTGGAAACCTTTTTAATTATGTTCTCTAACAATGTACCTCGAAATTAACTTTACTTATTTCCAACCGTGGACTCCTTTTTTGACTTATACTTCATGTACCTTAAACCTACTTTGATAGCCTTTTTTTCCTTTATCAAATATTTTGGGTCACTAGCCAAGAAATTTTTACAAACTTTTCATCTTCTTCTTTTAAACTTACTTTTTTGTTTTTTAATGCTAATAGAAAAATAAATTTGGTCATATATTAGTGGAACAACCAAAAATGTACTTGACCATAGGTCAATGGAAAAAAATTCTATAATACCAATTGGAGTAAACATGTTGGTCACTTCACCTAAAAACCCATTATGACAAGGACAAATCCATATATTCATATAGAGATAAATAATTATTATTGGTTATTAATTGACATGTTCTTAAGAACATGCAATGGACATGTATAAATGCATGTAAGGCTTGAGAAATCATTATTATTGGTTATTAATTGACATGTTATTAAGATACAATGAACATGTATAAATGCATGTAAGGTTTGACAAGTCATGTCCTTGGGGAAATGTATGATTATCATTAATAACAATCATTATGGAAACTTTAAGGTCAAAATAGACTTCAAAACAAAAAATGTACTATCAAATAAACTCTATAAGAACCAACTAGATTCAAGACGATGATGACATTCACAAGGGTAAATATTTTTGAAGGGAAAAGAATAAAACTATTTTTTTAATCACATTTTTCACTTGTCTCCTTATATGTTTACTCAAATGTCAAGTATAGGCACTTGTTCAATGCTGAATTAAATTATGCATCCAATGAGTACCCACTCTACATACTTTTGAGTAGATCAATACCTAGATAAATAGAAAATACATGAAAAAATGTGTTTTGTTCAAAAAAACATGTTTTTAAATTTATTTTCAAATTATATTTGTTAATTTTGCATCCATGAGTGCCTATAATTGATATTTGTGTAAACTCATAAAGAGATAAGTTGGAAACACAAATAAAAAATATTCTCTTCTCTTCCTTTTAAAATTATAACTTTTATTTTATTATTTTTATTATTACTTCATTATTTTCCTTAAGAGACTCATTTTATACCTCAATATTCCCCTAATAATACTAAATATAAACTATTGATATTATATTACTAAAACAATTATAGAATATTTCATAATGATAATATACTTTAGGCATATTACATGCACCACATGGAAATAATAATGGGTTTCTTCTACCACTCTTTGATAGATGAAATTATGAGTATTGTCACTCTCAATTAGGAGAAATTACCTTTGAATAATTAATGCAAGTAATCAACTTTACATCTTGTGGAGTTGAAATACATAATAAAGTTGAAGGGAAGTTTGAAGTTCCTCTTGAGGAGACTCCAACATTATTTCCTCTTGTTGAGGGGGCGTGAGGACCTCTAATACCAACTATAAGTGGCATCCTTGAAAGAATTCTCAAGGTGGTTAGGTTGGGACACATCAATCTAAAATATTTTTTGATGCTTTTATTTACTCCCTTTGAAATACCTATTTGTTGTAAATTAAGAAAATAAAATGGGGTGTGAATTAGTATTTTAAAACTTTTAAGCAATTATTTTTTCTATTTAAGATACCTAGAAATACAATAATAAAAAAATGCACCAATAACATAAAATATGAACACAAGAAGTTTACGTGGAAACCCATATGGGATAAAACCATACATTTTTTTATTATAATGTAAATGCAAGCTCCAACTTCCAATTATATCAATTTACATAAGCACCAACCTACAAGAGGCTCCAACCCCCTACTCTTTGCAAGAACCAACTTGTTGGAAGCACCAAATCCCACTATTTCAAGGCACCACCCCCTAATATTTACAGATAACAACCTAAAGGAGGTTCTAACCACCCAATCTAAAATCACCTGCTTGCGCATCCTCCCATATCCATATTTCATCAATTTTCAAGCTTGGATTTGATATTCCTTGTTCTACAACCAACTCTTCTTTCTTTGATTCGTTAATTCAACTAATCTCCTTACAAATATTTTTCACTTATCAATTTTCGCTTAAGTTTCTTTTCTGCAGCTTGATTCTCACACTTCATATCTGCAATTTTGGAACTCATGGCCACTCAATGACTAAGCTTTTATGATTCTTACTTATAAATATTCTAATATATGATAATCTATATTTCATCCTTTTTTCCAGATCTATTTCTCTTTTTGCTCTATAGTCTAGTTCCCCATTTTTCTCCTTATTCAGATCGAGCTATTGAACTCCCTTGTGTCAATGGTAGAGACAACTCTCGTTTACATTGGAACACCCACAAATCATTTCATTTATTATAACTTTAATAGACACCACATATTTCACTTTGTCTCATAAGGAATTTAATATGTTTTTCATTTATTTTAGTTTCTTGAATGCCAAATTTTATATTCACACAACCCCTTATTTCCATCTTTCTAGTGCACATGATTAGGCTTCATAAATGTGGGATGATCTGTTGTTATGTGTTAGATGTATTTTTCTAGGCTTTATTTAACAATATTACTTTTTATAACCATTGAATCCTGAATTCCTGGATTCCCTCTTTAACTTTTATTCAATTCTAAGCACTTACCTTTTAATCCCCATGACCTGAGGTTGTGACTGAAAGCGTAAACCCATTTTTTGACTCATTCGGAGACCATCATCAATTCCACTCAGAATCTATGTGGAGGTTCCACTTATCTTACCTTGTGTGTCAGCCACTACTTCATTGCACCATCACTTTGCTACATGCAAACATGGTCTTAAACCTATGGTCTAATCAACAGTTAGACTCTATTGTTAGAGTTCATGGTGATCGAGCACTATAAACTGGGATTAGATTTGTTGGCTATCCTTTGTTTCTCACCGCTCTCCTGCTTACTTCTCTGTTTCTTACTATTAGCTTCTTGTCATTAGTGTCCAAACATTCTATCTAGGTAGTGGGAGGTGGTTATTAGATGATGGGCCCACTAATTTTCCAAAAAATATGAGTATTAGATGACTCTACCAAACAAATTCTTGGTGCAAATCTCGAGGCTCTTCCACATCACTATTTTCCACTTGGCATGCCACATAATTCCCACATGTTACTAAAAAAGGGCCAAGTTTCCACAAAAGAGGGGAAACCCACTTGCCATGTGTCATGACCACAAAGCTCAATGTGTCATCTTGAACATGTCACTGCCACATGTTATCATCTCATTAGGTCACATCATTTTCTATCACCTCTCACTTCTAACATGAGACACCATGTAATGTCGACATGTTTCCTACCACTTGTCACTACTATGTGTATATCATTAGTGCTGGTGTTCTAATAAGTGCATGAGCATTGGTTGTCGACTCCTTGGTGATCAGGCATTGTGGCCAACATATTACCACCCCACTTCCCTTTGGTTGTCATGCTTCCTCTTGGGTTATGGTTTATCGTTTAACATCGATTGAGTGAGGGGATTGTGCCAGAACCATGAGCCTTTGGAATCATGTTTGAGCTTCAAACTGTCATTTATCCTCTTCCCTTGGGAGTTTAGTTAAGTGGCATATACTATCGGAAATATATTTGAGAGAACTATACAACCAAGTACTTTTCATGTGTTTTCAACAAATTTAATTGCACCAAAATTATTTCAAAGATAGTCTACTAAGCTACACCTCCAATAGACATCAAACACAACACTCATCAACTAATATAACTATCATCATGCCTGAGGACTCAATAAGATCTCCCTCAACTTATCATCACTTGATATCAATTATTGGACTTTAACCAATGACAATGATTGCCATCTTGCTCAACATTGTCATCATAATTATAGAAAATTTTGAGACATTGGCATTCAATTGCTTCTCGATAAACCAACTTATGGACCCTCAAGGTTTCGGGGGTAAGAGTGGTGGTAAGTGTTAGAAAGAGGAATGTGCAAGGATTAAAATAAGTATTTTAGTATGTGCACTGGCCACTATTATTCTTCTCAAGGTTTCTGATAGAACTTCAACTAATAGATGGGTAATCCATCAAGCTTGATTCTAAAATATCCTCTTTTAGTCCACTTATAAAACATTTTTTGGAAAATGAATTAGCCATTCCCTCCATGTGTATTTTCAATTGCTCAAAGGTATCTATAAATTCTTCCATTGTGCCTTTATAGCATAACTTGGTCAACTTTCCCAAATAATGAGTATATGGTTCATTGCAAGCATAGATGTCCTACACAACTTAAGTTTAGAAAAGAAAACCCAGATAAGACTTCTTATACCATTTCCACCATTACTAGAATCCTCTATCCAGCTATAGCACATGCACTCTAAGTTTCATCAAGCCATTAATAATTGCTTGGAAAAAGAAATAATTTGGGTAACCTAATCTGTGGGATCTAGACCATCAAACTTGTTCAAGTCTACTTTGGGAAGTTTGTGATGCAAATTGGGGTGATTATCCTAAAAGTGTGGACCTAATTGATACATGTTGTCATTGGAAAAGAAACCACCTTCTTGCTACACTATTGGATTCAAAGAAGTTTATTTTCTTTAAAAACTACAATAAAGTGGGATTTAATGTCTTGAAATGCATTATCTACTTTGTCAAATTTATACTTGATCTTAGTGTGAAGGGTGGTGACCATGATGTTTAGGCCATCAACATTTTCCACATTTGAAGTTAATTGCTCAACCATGGTTTTCAATGTATTGATCCAATCATTTAAGGTAGAGTTCTAACTAGGCACCATTAGCATTTGGGTTCACTAAAAAGGTTAGTTGAGAATTATAATAATGTGATCAACTCCTTACAAGGAATTTGTTGATATAGGTAGCTTAGAATAGTATGATTGAGTCCAGAAAATATGGTTGACGAGGATTTATACTAAGAAAATTAAAGTTGTGCAAATACCCTTTTGATGTAGATATCCCATAATGGTGTTGAAAAGACCCATAATTGTTTTTACTTTTTGAACTTTGATAGTAGTATTACACCTATTAGAGTATCACTATGTTGATAAATTCCCAAATTATTGATATTATAGAAAATTTATATTTTTAGCTACCCTTTTCGTAGAGGTTATGGTTTGCAGAGTACAAAGGATGAAGACTATAAAGTCCCATATCTCTCTAATATAGTGGAGAGATTCCAACAATAGTAGTCGATTAAATCTTTCACAAAACCAATTAAGGAGGATATACCATAACCTTAGTGATCCTACTAATCCCCTAGCATTGATATTGGTGTAATGAAACAATAGGATGGCCAATAGGTTTATGTATGGCTAGTTTCAAAAGTTCCTATGGGGATTACAACATACCCAAGAGTATGTGGAAGATCAAATCCATTGGAAAATTTTGTTTGATTGAATACTACTCAAAGGGGTAACAATAGAAGTTACAAAGGAATCCAACTAAGTAATGCCACTTGTATTCATTGTGTGTATTCTTCCCTATCTATAGGTTTACCGATTAAAACACATAGATATCTATTTAAAGATGCAAAAAAAAATCTCTATCCTTTAAAAAATTCTAAAATTTGGGAACATTTTGGCTCATGAAAGAGCTTAGATACAACTTGTAATTACTTAAACAACAAAAATATTAGAACATGAACAATATTGAAAGAAATGCAAGTGAAAGAAAGAAAATACAAGAGACAATGAGATTAAACTTGTAAAACCATTATATTGATAATTCGAAAAGAAAAAGAAATGTTCACAAGCCTACTTCTCTATATATGAACATTTTCATTAAAACACCCAAACAAAATAGTATTTTTTTTCTTCTTTAAAGGAAGGAAAAGGTCCCACTACATTTCAAATTACTTTTTCTTATTTGTTATTTCCCATATAGAACACATTAGTTTAAGTACATAGAGGAGGTTGAGCTTGGGTGTTTGTGACCAAAAAACATTCAGAAACATCAAGTGCTGATAGTATGGATTTTTTTAATCATATCTAATGTGTTTTTTATTTCAACAAACATATTTTAATTGAATATTTTGAAAAACATCAATTTCTATTTATTTTTGTTTATATGCGTGTGTGTGTGTGTGAAACCTTAGAAATAAAAGTTTGTTGTTATCACACCCACTTAAATCATTTTGATAGCGGTTGTTTTCATGTTTTGATAATTTTATAGCTCATCTTAAAATTTTCTTTAGAAATATAAATGAAAAAAAACCAAACAATTCATTAATAATAACTAGTGATTTAGAAAAATAAATGAAAAGCACCAAACGATTTATTACTAATAACTAGTGACATAAATGTTATTTAAATTAGTTTTTAGTTTTAAATGATAATGTATGTAATGTTGGGTTAATTTTAAAAGTGTATGAGGATCTCAAGCTTATAATGTTTTGTGAAGGCATTCAGATGGTCCATGGTGCCTCTACTTCCAAATTGTAGACGTGGTAGGTGGTGAAGCCTTGGATACGAAATGAAGAAGAAGGGATGTCTATAGAGTGGTGGTGTTTGTTGAGCATTTCATGTCTCCCAGTCTTATTTTCCATGAAGCTCTGTAGGTTCCGTCTCCTTTTCATCTCCCTTCTACTACCAATGATTGTGATCTAGTCTGTCTTATTTCCATAAATGTGGTTTTTGACATCATCATTAGTCTTGGATTCTTGTCACCTTTCTCTCTGAGAGGCATGTTCCTTCAACCCCAAAATACCGAGACATATTTCCATATCATAATCAAGTTGTTATCTAGATATACTTTTGTGGGTAAAATCTATGGATTTAGTGAAATATCTTAAGATTTCTTTGGAGCTCAAATCAAGGGTACCCTTGGGAATTCAACACTTTCTCTTCAAAGGTAAGCATCTGGATGATTCTTCCGCTCTTTTAGTTTATAATGCATGAAAAGATGTTACACTGGTTATGTTCCTTGGATTTCGTGGGGGAGTAGCGGGGATGCCTTCTTCTTCTCATGATTTCTCTTAAAAAGTTGTTGTCTGCAACCAATCCTGCCAAAGAGCCACTCAGCCTCACAGAGCTCCTAAACCATTTTAGGTCATAAAATTTGAGGAAGTGCCCTGTGTTGAATTCTCACACCCTGAACTAGAGTAAATCCACCAACTCTATGTCGAGTGAGGCCTCACATGCCGTTTCAATGGCTTATGGCCATGCTCTGTTGATATTTATAAGTGGATCCATTCATCCTAGACCAAGAAGTGCAAATCTATTTTTTATCAAAAGGTTTCTTTATAGTTCTTTTCATTGAATTAGAAGATCATCATAACACCATAATTGATGGGCCTTGTTTCTAGGGTAACGTCGGCATGTTCATAACCCCTTCGTTTCAATATTTTGACCCTTCTATAGTTGTCATTACCAAGCTTCCAATTTGGGTTTGGCTTCCTAATCCACCTGTGATGACAGATAGGGACGAGTTATCGTGACTGCTAATAACCTAGGATACTTCACAAGAACAACTCTATATTTAAACCCAATTTTGAAAATTTCAGGAATTAATTAAACATATGTAGTCAAAATAAAGAATATGGATTTCACTTTAATAATTTCCAAGAAAGGGCTTCGCAAACCTTCTAATCCTTATTCTCACCTCATCTAACTTACATATTATTATCTTAACAAATGATGCAATGGCCAAACAAGCTTTAAAAACCAAAATGCAACCCTAAAAATTGTTTGTTGTAGGCGCTTTGAAATAATTTTGTAGCGTTGTAAAAAAATCCTGTAGGTGTTGGGAAATAATTTTGTAACACCCAAAAAAAACAGTCTTTTTTAATTCCAAGAAGGTGAAATGACTTGCCTTTGTTCCACTCGACTTCGCAATCAATTCGACATGGCCTGAACTTGTCTCCAAACATTACACATGCCTTCATATGCCTTTCTTTTCGCCCTAACATTACGCATGACTTCATATGCCTTTCTTTGCCTAGATTGTAAAGCTAACACAAACTTATCAGTCAAGAACAAATCTAATAAGTTTTGGACAACATTCAAACATGATGCTTTGTTTTCTTTGACAACACCCTATTTGCTGTAAATACCACACAGTCACGGCTTCAAATCATAGAGAACATTCATCCTTGGGTTTTGGAAGCATAGTACAAAAGAGTCATGAACAATCGCATATTTGTTGGACCACCATACTTAGATTGTAACTTGACTCAACAAGTGAAAACTTCAATAAACTGAAACTTCCTTTTGGAACTTTGCCTTCTAGACCTCAATAAGCTTTTACACTGATTTCTTACAATAAAACTCTTCACTAACTCTTGTTCTAAAGCTTCACAAGGACACAGGTTAACCACAGGGATCTCAAACTCGATATGTTAATTTCACACATAGAACTAACATCCATTTTACAAGCATAGCAATCAAACCTCTCCTTAAAATAATGACAGTATTCAAGCTCCTTTCGTTTATGAATTTTGTGTCACCCATAAATCAAAATCCTCAGGAATTCAACCATTCATATTCCATATCAAAAATAAGAATCACACACATATTTCTATCTCATTTGATTGGTCATTTACATTTACCCCAAGGATAAACAACTTCATTACTAATAGAAAGATAGATAAATTACAAACATAGAGGCACATAAACATATTACTCATTAATCAGCTTGAATATACATTAATCTTGGCGAGATATACAATGTGGCCATGTGCAACCCAAGCCTCTTGACCTCTATGTCTTCTCCTTGCATTGGAGCTTCTCCTCTCTTCTCATTCTCTTTGCGTTTTTTGCACTGCTCTTCTCAAACACTCTTCTTCTCTTTTCAAAAGGAAGCTACATGGGAGAACTAAGAGTCAGAAGAGATGATTCGTTTCCTCTTCTCACAAAATAGGGGAAACTGAAATTGCATTTATATTAGGAAATATTTCCTCTAACTTATTCTAAAAGACTAAACTAACTTCCTAATACAAACATTTATAATTTCTTATAAAAACATTTAAAATTTCTCTCAACATCATCATGTTACCATCTCATCACATTGGCAAGGTTCGGTCTAGTCTTCATCAAATTTTGCGCTCCGTCTATGCACTTGCATCAGAATCCCAAGGTACAAAAAATTGTGACCTCCTAGTCATATTCCTCTAGTCTTCTCATAACAAATTCAACTCATGACCTACAACACGCCTCTGTAGTAACAAGTCTCCACCTCGCTACACGATACCTCACCAAACTTTCTCCTAAGTTTTGGATTCTGACATCTTCCTGGTCCTCTTCTCTGGAACCCTTCGAACACTCCTTGCGTTAGGTTGCTACAAATCTCCTCCCCTTCCTCTACTATCACCTACATAATGAAATGTAAAATCCTACCAAATCTTTAATCAACGTGTACCTTCTTCTACTGCTTATTGCACAAACTCTGAACTTTACTTGCTTCCGAATTGTTCAAATTTGCCAATACATTGCTCAAAATTTCCTTACAATAATAGGTTATCTCTTCATACAACCAACTATACCTTCATTTTTTCCTTTTATCAATTTCATTTTTTAATTCAGTCCTTGGCTAAAATTTGTTGTCTTTGGGTTTATCATCAAATCTCCATCTTCTTCATCACATGTGTTCATCACCCTTGAGTTGTTCTTCCATGGTTGGAACTCAACTCCCTTGAGATTTTCCTCCATCTGATCATTTGATCTTTGCCTCAACTTCACCTACAACAAGTTCTGTTTCACTCTCTTCTAGAGCATCCATCTATAACCCTAGTCTTCCTCATCTTTCTGTAGTAGTTCTCTCATCATCTCTAGTTGTAAATCCAAATGAGATAATTGATCCAATAGTTCAAAGAGTGATATAATACTTCCTCTAGGATTTTACCCCAATTGTCTCCTACTACAAGCTCTGTCATTGTTGTCCTATAACTTTTCATTACTTCTTCCACTAAAGCCTCTTTTCATTTTCCTTCCAAAGCTATTTCCACTTTCCACATAAAAAATGGTTAAAAGTCCATTATCTCTTGAACAAAACACTATGTTCTATTCTTTCCAAGTCTACCCCTAATAACCTACATAACCTTACTTCAAGATACATCAAAGTATCCTCTCAACCTTGTCAAGTTAAATAATGTTCAAGGAATTTGTCTTCTCACAATTTCATTAAATTATTTCATAACAACCCATTCAAAATGCCTTCATACACAATAAACATATGGACTTTAATTCCAATCTGCTTAATGGACACTTCATGCATTTCAACTAAGAATCAAACCAACCTTTAGATCAACGAGACTTTAATATTCTCCAAAGAATATAGCTTAGCTCTAATGCCACTTTATGAAAGACCAGGACGAGTTACCCCATCTACCAATAACCCGGATACTCCACAAGCGCAAATCTATATTCACCCAATTTTGGAATATTTTCAAGAATTAATTAAGCATATGAAGCCAAAATAGAGAATATAGATTTCACTTTGATAAGTTCCAAGAGAGGGTTTCTCAAACCTTCCAATCCTTGTTCTCACCTCATCCAGCTTACACATGCTTCTCTTAAACAATGATGCAATGGGAAGGCCAAATGGCCTTTAAAAACCCAACACACTACCTTGAAAATTGTTTGATGTAGGCACTACGAAATAATTTCATAGAGTTGTAACAAAATCTTGTAGGCGATACGAAATAAATTTGTACCACCCAAAAAAATGTCTTTTTGAGTTTGAGTAAGGTGAGATGACTTGTCTTTATTCTACTTGACTTCCCAACCAATTCTGCATGGACTTAACTTGTATCCTAACATTACACATGATTTCATATGCCTTTGTTTTCACAAATTGCAAAGCTAACATGAGCTTATCAGTTAGGAACAAATCTAATAAGTTTTGGACAACATTCAAATATGATACTCTCTTTTCTTTGACAACTCTCTATTTAGTATAAATACCACACAGTCATGACTCTACAACAGAGAGAAAATTCATCCATGAGGTTTGGGAACAAAGTACAAAAGATTCACAAACAACCCCAGAACGATTGGACCACCATATTTATATTGTAACATGACTCAACAAGTGTAGACTTATATAAATAAAAAATTCCTTCTAGAACTTGAACCTCTAGACCTTAACCAGAGTTTATGTTGATTTTTGATAGAAAAACTCTTCACCAACTCTTGTTCTAAAGATTCATAAGGATTGAGTGTTAAACACAAGGATCTCAAACAAGGTACGCTGATTTCACACATAGAACCAACGTCCATTTAAAAATCCTAGCAATTGAAACTCTCCTTAAAATCATGAAGGCATTCAAGCTCCTTTCTTTTATGAATTTCATGTTACTCAGAAATCACAATCCTTAGGAATTCAACCATTCATTCCATATCAAAAACAAGAATCACACACAAATTTCTAGCTCATTCGATTAGTCATTTACATTTACCCCAAGGAAAAACAACTTCACTAATAATAGTTATACAGAGAAATTACAAACACATAGGCACATATACATATTACGCATTAATCAACTCAAATATACATTAAGCCTAGCGAGATATACAATGTGGGCATGTGCAACCCAGGCCTCTTGACCTCTCCTTCTCTCCTTGCATTGGAGCTTGTCCTCTCTTCTCCTTCTCTCTACCTCTATTGCACTTCCCTTCTCAAACACTCTTATTTTCTTTTTAAAAGAAAGTTGCATGGGATAACCAAGAGTCACAAGATATGATTTGTTCCCCCTTCTCACAAAATAAGGGAAACTGAAATGACATTTACATTAGGAAATATTTCATCCAACATATTCTAAAATACAAAACTAACATGCTAATTCAAATATTTATAATTTCTTACAAAAACATTTAAAAAATTTCAAGCATCATGATGTGACCACCCCATCACATTGGAAATCTTCAGTTTAGTCTTTTTTAGAGTCGCTCTCGTTATCCCTCCGTCAGAGATCAAAACTCTTTTTTGCACTTCATGTTTAGGTGTCCCATTAGTTTCGATAATTTGCACTCGTTAGGAGCATGCCATAAATCTGACGAAAAGGTTTGTGTTACTCATTCCCCCCATGCTTGGTGCTGCTCGCTCAGGTCCATGTATAAAAAATCAAAGTCTTGAAACAGTCATTTGCAGCCTTGTTTCAATTTCTAGGTCATGACAAGTGTTCTCGGTCATTAGGTCTAGGGTTAAGTCAATTTGGTTTTTGTAAAGTCTAATAAAGCTAGCAGGCCAGAGGGAGGTCCTCGATAGGTTGTTATCTCAAAGATTTTTATCGTTATACGGAAAGATTATGACTTCTCTTCAAAACTTTGTTTTGAAGATAAGTCAACATTTCATTTTTGTAATAAATTTTCAAAAATTTCAGTTCTTGAATTCTCCAGGCGCAACCCTGGTCTCCTTTGCCAAATCATATCACAGTTATCCCTGCAAAAAATATCAAAGAAAATCATTATTTCATCCAAATTTAAAAGGGAAACCAAAAAGCAAAAGTATATTAATCCTGAAAGTGCCAAAATGCCAAACATTATGAAAGTGGGTTATTAAAATCAAATCTGATTTGGTGAGATATTTTCTTCACCTATAAATCATGGAAGATCATTCATTTCCACCATTTTGCAAGGCAAAAGTTGAATTTGTGAAGTGGAGGGCAGAAGACACGTTTGAAGGGCAGATTGACAAGCTTGAGGAGGCGCGCGACCCATACAGCAAGGCGCTCTATGCATTGGGTGCGCGCGGCACATTAGGATTCATTAGCCAGTGTAAATTTACATGCACGCGACACATAGGGAGCGTGCGACGCACTGGCTGATGAGCGCAGCGCACACAGTGGGGAGCCCGAAATTGGTTTGAAAACTCATCAAATCACCCAATCTTCACATCAATTTGCCAGGTAGGCTCATCTCCATTGCTTTTACTTAGTTTTTTATGGTGAATGTGGTGGGTTCATGGCTCATGCCCATTGCAACAAGACTTTGAAAAACCTCCTTTTTGCCAATAAGAAGCATTGCTTAGGGTTTGAAAACAGTGTTGTCACCAAGGTCTACTCTTTTCCTCACTTCCCACTGTCCCCCATTCCCAAAGTAACTCATCATTAATCCCCTCATAATTCTATCGTATGATCCCTAAACCCCTAATCCCTACCTCTATGAAAACTCCTTCAAAACTATACAATATCCCCCTAATCCTAAACCCTGTTTCCATATGTATACATTTTCCCTTCCTTACCCAATTACATTTCATTTCAAAGTCCCTAATTCCCTAATGTTTTCCCTTTCCTAATATTCCCTTGTGCATTTGATTTTCCCCTTGGTCACAACATTGTTAGAGAAAAAAGTAGTTTACATTCAATTGCACACACAGTTTCATTCCGAGCAATTTATATATCAGCATACATATTCCAGACATCTTGTTTTCAAATTCATGTCAGAGACGGATTCAGTTTATGAGCAGGAGTATGACAGTGATTCTACAGCTGAGGGTAATGTTCCACGGAGGCCTCAAAAAAGTGGAAAAAGTGGTCAGCATGTTAGGGAGGAGCCTACTTCTTTGGCTCAATTGCAGGCTTGCCCGCTTGCAATGGATTGTTTTCAGTGTCGGTCATGTTTACAATACTGTGAGATGATCTCACAAACCCAGCATCATCATGAAATAGTTTGTTTATTTGTTCTACATTTACATGATGGCCGTGTAAACCTTGCCAGAGTAAATTTCACTTTGTCACAAAAGACTATTGCTCAGGACACTGGGATACCAAAGGTAGGAGAGGAATGGAACAAACGCCAGCAGTTAGATAGATTCTACTATGAGCCATACATCAAACCTGGGCATATGAGAAACCTGAGCATGGTTTTTCCTTTCAGATTCCTGAAGGATGAGTTTTCACCATTGATGAAACTCATCATTCGGTATTTCAGTTGCGAGGGCAGATTCTCGCGTCTCTATGCGTACCATGTTCATTTGTTGATGCATTTCACGAGAATACGTATGATAAACATTCTGTATTTCATGTGTCGCAACATAGAGAGGATGGTGGTTTTAGTACAAAATAAGGTCCCAGCACAGCAGCATAGAAGCATATATCATTACACACTGATCAAAATCATAGTGGTACATCAGTTGAGACAGTAGGGCATTACTTGGGAGGATTTAATCTCCCATGACTTCTTCACAGTGCCATAGCCGCTTCCCGAGATAGTTCATGATGAGGGAGAGCCTTCACACCAGCCAGACATTCTTGAGACTGAGCATATAAGTGCTCCATCGTATGTGACATACCAGTGAGGCCACAAGGCCTTATTTGCATCTACACGATGAGTATTATCTCCACATGATGTGGAAGGGGTCTCGCCTTCTTCTTCAGCACAGATATAGATCTAGGACAGGGGAAAGAGGCCTATGCATGATGAGGGTCCTTCAGGAGGCCGGGACACGGATTTCACAATCATTGATGTTGATGCGAGCTCTCCTAGCTCGGAGCTAAAGGAGATCATCCAAGAGAAAAAGGCTGAGAATGACTCGCTGAGAAAGAAATTGCAGATGGATAAGTGGGTGATAAACTACTTGGAGAAGTGTAAAAAACAACTAGAGGATGAACATACACTTTATGAGCTGCGGCAAATCCGTGAGGGTCGAGAATTGGCCCGAAAGAGAGCTGATGATATGACACCGATTGATCGAGAGTCTATGCTCATCCGTGTTAACACTCATCTGGAGAAATTGTTGGCAAAGGAAAATAAAGACAAAGACATGCTTCGTCATATGAAAACTCATTATTGGGCTCGTATGCATGTCTGCAAAGCAAAAATGAAGATTCTAAAGAGGCGGTTGAGCAGAGCACTAAAACGGTGAAAAAAGCCTAATCCACTCCAAATTTTGGTTGAGGCTTCATTAGCTGGACATAATACATAATGGAGGGTCTTCGCTCCGAATTTGAGCAATTTCGGAGAATTTTTGTCATTTTGAAATTTTTGGCTTGCAAAATAGGTTTTTGAGCTCAACTCGTAGCGTGTCGACGCGCGCGCTTATGATTGAGACACTTGCTAGAGGAAAACTTTATAGTTTTGGATTTGTCATGGTAAGTTATGCATGCTCTAGTATGCCCAAGGCATTTCATCAAGTTCTGGATGATCAAAAGGGCCAAAAACACCATGAAAATCACCTTTCTGCCACCTTTTGCACCAGCAGGAAGTACTTCTGGGAGAAATGAC
>APFE030199812.1:63856-117562 GCA_000404065.3 Pinus taeda
ATAATGCTTTGGGCTGATGTTGTTCTATGTGCTGCATATATAAAGAATAGATGTCCATCTAATTCTATAAGAAACAAGACTCCTTATGAAATGTGGTATGGACATGTTCCTTCAGTAAAGAATCTCATGGTCTTTAGTTCCACCTGTTATGCCTTGATACCAAAGGTACATAGAAACAAACTTGGTGCCAGAAGTCGTAAGTGTATCTTCCTTGGGTACTCAAACACCTCCAAAGTATACCACCTCTATGATGAAGTAAATAAAAAGTTTGTTGTATCTAGAGATGTAATTTTTCTTGAATCGTCCAAATTTGAGTGTTGTTGAGTGGCAACTTGATCGTTTGGATAGATTCGCAAAAGCGAAATCATTTCAAAATTTGATAATTAGATTCCACATCTTGAAGGGGGGATTCCTATTCTAGATCAACATGTGGAATCTTCTTCTGAAGAACACTCTCCCCTGCATGAAACTCCAACAATGGATGATGCTTTAAGTGATGTAATTGATAGAATTGGGAGACTCAATCTTGATTCAGTCCCAACTCAATCAACAGAGTAGCGTGGACCATCTCAGAAAGGTCTCCCAAAGTGGCTGACGAAGACACTTGAAAGTGTTCATCCTGATGAAGTTGGAAAGATAGGAACCAGAAATTCAAATCGACAAAATGGAGGTGATGTAGATGACTCTAATTCACCTATTGATATGGATGTTTCTTATGATTGTGAATTGAACTTGTCTACATATTTTGAACCAGCTTCCTTCAAAGAAGCTGCTTCTCATGATGAATGCAAAGAAGTGATGCAAAAGGAGTATGATGCCCTCATAAAGAACGGAACTCGGAAGCTGGTTGATCCTCCATTAGGAACCAAACCAATCGGCTGCAAGTGGGTCTACAAGAACAAGTATAAAGTTGATGGCTCACTTGACAAGCACAAAGCTAGGCTTGTGGCAAAAGGTTTTGCACAGAAGGAAGGGGTCGATTATGAGGAAACTTTTGCTCCCACAGCAAAATGGGCCACCATCCGGACACTCTTTGCACTGCAGCTCAGAACGGTTGGAAAGTCCATCAAATGGATGTAAAAACTGCCTTCTTGAATGGAGATTTAAAAGAGAATGTTTTTATGTCCCATCCTGAAGGATTTGCTGTGAAAGGACATGAACATAAAGTATGCAAAGTTGTGAAGTCCTTGTATGGCCTCAAAGAAGCACCGCGAGCCTGGTATGAAAAGCTAACTGAGCATCTTCTGAAACTCAACTTCAATCATTTTGATCTTGATGATGCAACTTTATTTGTTAAGAAAGTTGGCAAAACAGTTGTATTTGTGGTATATGTAGATGATCTTTTAATGACAGGGAACAATGAAAGTTACATTGCATCCATAAAGAAGGAATTGGGGAAAAGTTTTGAAATGACTGATTTGGGCTATGTTCATTACTATCTTGGCATTGAAGTAACTCAACATCCAAAGTCCATATTTTTTTCTCAAAAGAAATACATTGGAGATTTGTTAAACATATTTGGCATGACAGAGTGCAATCCTCTTACTACTCCAATGGAACAAAACTTAAAGCTCACATCTATTGAAGGAAAGGAATTTGAGGATGCAACGAAGTATAGACAGCTTGTAGGAAGTCTCAACTACCTTACTACTACCAGACCAGACATTTCATTTGATGTTGGAATCCTCTCCAGGTTTATGCAAAAGCCTTGTGAGGGACATTGGTCTGATGCAAAAAGAGTTCTAAAGTACTTGAAGGGAACTCAAGACTATGGAATCAAGTACACACAGGTGGATGACTTCAGTTTGATCGGATACTCTGATTTAGACTTCGATGGAGACAAAGAAACTGGGGCATCTACTTCAGGATATGCTATGAGTCTTAGATCAGGAGCTGTCTCCTGGAGATCACGCAAACAATCAGTTCCAGCACATTCCACAACAGAAGTAGAATACGTGGTAGCAGCTGAAGCAACAAAAGAAATTGTGTGGCTCAGGAAAATTCTTGAAGATTTGCAGGTAAAACAAGTACAATTAAGTCCACTCATGATTGACAACACCTCTGCAATAAAGTTGGCAAAGAACCCAAAGTTCCATGATCGAACAAAGCACATCAATACTAAATATCATTTGATCCGACATCATGTTGAGGCCAAAACAATCCATCTCCATCATTGTTCCAAAAATGAGCAAATTGCAGACATCTTCACCAAAGCGCTTGGAAGAGAAAAACTTGAAAGATTCAGAACGATGCTTGGACTCACCAACATCCCTTCAGATTAAGGGGGGAATGTTGACACCTAATCCTCACGATTGGGTGAATTTATGTAAATAGTTAAATTAGGAATGTGAACAATCATCAAGAGATGAACTGAGCAGTCACACCCTTTTGTATATAACAATAGCATACCTAATGAAATCAATTGAATTAGTTTTACTGCCTATTGGAGAGTTACTGCCTGGCCTGACAATAAAGAAGAAACCAGACAAATATATCTCAGAATTTATAAAAAGGTTCAACAAGCAATATAACAACCTACCTATTGAGATAAAACCTCCTCAGGCTGCTGCTCGAGTGGTATTTGTGGGAGCATTTGAGTCGGAATTTGGTTTTACTCTAAGAGAGAGGAAGTCTCACATGTGGGACCAACTCCAAATTGATGCCCTCAAGGTAGAGGCAAATTTCACTTCCGCAGGGAAGTTAAGAGGAAATATTGATCCCGTGGAAAAGAAAAAGGGAAAAGAGGAAACATCATCCTCTAGTCAGGCGAAAGAATCACAAGAACTAAAGTGGGAAGAAATGGATAAACTGATTAAAAATTTATCACATCAATTAGTAAATATTGAGCTAGAGAACAAAAGTCTCCCCAAACATAATTCCCAAGGCCTGAATCGAGGCTATAATCCACAATACATAAGACCACCTTTGCAGATACTACAAAGGGAAAGAAAAGATCATCTCAATCAAATCCCTCCTCCATTATACATAGAAAATGACCTACATGAACAACACAAGACACCCATGAGATGTAGGGTAACTTGTACTCTTCCTTCTTAGAAGGGGAACAAGAAAACATGATTCATCACGAGATGGGACATGATATGGATGCAACAGTCAATGAGAAGGAAATAGGTGACTATTGCAAACAATTCATAGATTTCATGCAAGCACATCTACACTGGAGGTATGATCTCAGATCGTTAAGAAAAAGGTCAAGGGAACCATACCAACAAGAGGGCGTTTCTCCCCAAGATACTCCCACAGCCACGGAAAAAGGGAAAGGGAAGCTAGACCCTGACACATCTAAGGAAAAAGGCCCTTTAACTAGGGAAGGCAATGGATATGAAGAACAAATAGAGGAGAAGCGACCGACTCCGGTGAAATCTACTTGTGAAAAAGAAAGAGAACAAATAGGATCTGGGGTTATGGAGAAAGGCCAATCTGTCTTCAATCTTCAGAGGGAACTTGAAAAGGTAAAAATCCTTGTTCCTCTAATCAAAGTCATAAAATAACCCACTTATAAAGCCCAAGTCTCTCAGTTCATGCTTCCCTCCACCTCAACACCATCCAATTATTGTTTAAACCTTCAAGAGGAAAGACCCATGGTCGTTTTTGGACCTCATGTTGAAGAACGAGATCCTTCCATTGCACCCTTCTATGTGACCCTTGTGATTCATGACCTCCTACTTCATAACTGTATGATAGACTCTAGAGCCTCACATAACCTCATGCCCTTGATTGTGATGGAGCAACTTGGTTTAAAAATCACCAAACCCTACAAGGACCTCTACTCCTTCAACTTTAAGAGAGTAAAATTCTTGGGAATGATAAAATACCTGGTATTGAATCTGGCTCATATTCTTGTAAAGAGCGTAGTAATGGATATAGTGGTAGCTGATATCCTTGCTCGATTTGATATGCTTTTATTCAGGTCCTGGGGTTCCAAAGTGGGGGGTTATATCAAGTTATACCTGACTTATGCAACCATTCCCACCTTTGGAGGTGAATAAATAAGGTTGTACAGAGAGTCAAGGTTCGTAAAAATACTGACTAGAGTTGAGGGCTCAAAGAATTCCCCTGTATATGGGAAAGAGAGCGACCTTTCTTGTTTGCTACTAGAAGAATATGAGATCATTTCAGAAGAAACACAAGTACATCTAGTGGTCCAGTTAGATGATCAACACAAAGATAAAGATAAAGTATGGAAATTATACTTTGATGGGGCCAATTCCAAAGAAGGAAATGGAGCAGGGGTATTGTTGATTTCCCCTGAGAGTAGCCCGATTCCAATCCGCTGGAATTTGAAGCAACAAATAACGTGGCAGAATATGAAGCGTTGCTCCTTGGGCTGAAAACAACAAGGAACATGAATATTGAATGCTTGACAGTATATGGGGATTTCGAGCTAGTTGTGAAGAAGATTAGAAATCAGTGCCAGGCTAAGCACCCCAGATTGAGGACTTACATGAATGAGGTATGTGACTTAATAGAGAACTTATTTTTGGCTTTTAATGTACAATTTCTACCCAAGGAAGGAAACAGAATGGCTGAGTCCCTCGCTATAGAAACAAGCAACTTCAAACCTCTTTAAAACTAGCTTCTTAAGTATGAGGTGGAGGTTAGGCACAATCCCTCTATACCTAATAATGTTAAGCACTGGTAGGTGTTCGAGGATGATGAGCAGATCAAAAAATTTATAGAAGTATTTGGGAATTTTCTAGCTCAACTATTGACCAAGAAGAGGAGAAAGTGGCAGACCAAGGCCCAACCTCATGGGAAGACACAATTGCTGGGCACTGAGTCCTACAACTGAAGGGGAATACAATTCCTCATGGTCTAGTTCCACTTGAGAGATTTTTTAACAAGAATAAACCCCAGATGGTCAAATTATCAAAGGGAATCCCCTAGCAATATAAACAAAGGTATTTACATCTCTTCAAAGTCTATAAAGATGTCTTTGCTTGGTATTATGATGATTCGAAGATGTTTAATGATGACATTATACAACATAAGATCCCTTTAAAACATGGAATGAAACCTTGTAAATAGAAGCTCAGATAGATTAATCCTCTCCTACTCCCCTCTATTGAGAAGGAAGTGAGGAAGCTTCTACAAGCTAAAATCATAGTGCCTCTAAGGTATTCAGAGTGGGTAGCAAACTTAGTCCCAATTCGGAAAGAAAGGGGAAATAAGGTTATGTGTAGATTTTCAGAACCTTAACAGGGCATCATTGAAAGATAACTACCCACTTCCCAATATGGACTACATACTATAGAAAGTGGTTGGATCAACCAGAATGTCCATGATGGATGGGTTCTCAGGTTAAAATCAAGTGGAAATCCATCCATATGACTAGAAGAAAATGACATTCACTACCCCTTGGGGAACTTTCATGTATGCTCGCATGCCTTTTGGTCTTATAAACGCAGGAGCCACGTTTCAAAGAGATATGGATATAACATTTGTGGGGTAACAAGACACGTTCGTAGTGGTATATTTAGACGACATCACAATATTTTCCAAGAATGATGAAGAGCATATCATGCACTTGAAACTCAAGTTTGAAAAATGTAGGAGATATGGGTTATCTTTGAATCCGAAGAAATCTCAATTTGCCTTAAGTGAAGGAAAACTGCTGGGACACATAGTAGCATAGGAAGGAGTGAAAATTGACCTTAAACGAGTAGAGGTCATCAGTCACATTCCCCTGCCCAGAAACAAGAAAGAGATCCAAGTGTTTCTAGGAATAATCAATTTTTTGAGAAGGTTTATACCCAATTATGCATAAATAGTGAAGGGTATTATAAATATGTTGAAAAGGGAAAATGAAGTCAAATGGAGTCTCGTTTCTCAGGAATCTTTCACTAGGATCAAAGCAGCCTTTTCCACTAGTCAACCCTGACTACTCAACACCTTTCTATATATTTTCTTTTGCTTCTCCTCATATTATTGCTGCAGTTCTATTACAAAAAAATAAGGATGGTCATGAGCTGCCCATTGCCTTCTTCAACCAAGTCTTGAGGGATGCCGAATTGAAATACAACATCTTGGAGAAACAGGCCTATGCTCTAGTCAAAGTTTTGAAGGCATTCATAGTATATTTGTTACAGTAAGATATTACAACATATGTTCCAACAACAACTGTCAAAGATATCCTGGTGCAAGGAGACAGTGAGGGAAAAGGGGGAAGGTGGATCACTAAAATCCAGGAATATGAATTGGACATAAAACCTACTAAGCTCATAAAAGGCCATGGATTGGCCAAGATCCTATCAGAATCCAAATTTCAAGCTTTGGGGATAAATCTAATAATTGACGAAGGTGAAGTAGAAGTCCAACATAAAGATATCAAAACCTCAGAACAAAAAATCTATGCCAAATATGAAATGTCATCTTGGTATAAAAATATCATCCATTGTCTCTTATTCCTGAGGTGTCCACTAGGAATGGATAAGTCCAAATACCAACCATTGAGACTGCAAACTCAAAAGTTCATCATATCAAATGGCCAACTCTATTGGAAGGAATCTGTGGGGATCTTGTTGCTATGGTTAGTGGAGGGAGAAACCCACAAGGTAATTGAAGAATTTCATGGAGGGGTTTGTGGAGGTCATTATTGTCGGAAGACCACTGCTCATAAAATCTTGAAAGCCATATTCTATTGGACCAAGCTCTTTGGAGAAGTTCATTTACAAGTCCGAGCATGTCAAAAGTGCCAAGTTTTTGCTGAAAAGAAAAAAATGGCTCCTCTCCCTCTGATCCCAGTATATGTGGAAGAGCCTTTTAGACAATTGTGGCTAGATTTCATAGGTGAGATAAACCCGCCTTACAATGGCGAACATAAATTGATATTAACTGTCATGGACTGTTTCACGAAGTGGGTAGAGGCCATCTCGACCTGAAATGCTACTGAGTCTATGGTGATTAATTTTATGGAGGAAAACATCTCATCATGTTTTGGTTGCCCTACCAAGATCATTACAATGAATTTCCAGGTCTTCAATTCCACTAAATTTATCAGTTTCTGTTAGAGGTTTAATATCATGATTAGACATTCCACTACCTACTATCCTCAAGGGAATGGGTTAGTTGAGTCCTCAAATAAAATAGTGGTAAGAATGCTGAAGAAATACATCACAGAGAATCAGAGAAACTAGGATACTCAGCTGAAATTCACTCTCTGGGCTAACCGAGTGACTCCTAAATGATCCACTGGAAAATCACCCTTTGAGTTGGTATATGGTAAGGCAACAATCTTCCCAATCCAATTGGAAATGCTAGTGGCAAAGTTTCTGTAGGAAGCAGAAGAGGAACTAAACTCCATGACTCGAAGGATAAATCAATTGGTCGAACTTTGTGAGAGCAGGGAACAGGTAGGGACAAAATTGGCAAACTATCAGCAAAAAATGAAATCTTTGTTTGACAAGAAGGCCAAAGACCGACCTTTACATCCAGGTAATTTGGTCCTACGAATGGATGTCAGAAGGGATCAGGCAAGCATGGGAAATTTGATCCACTATGGTTCGGTCCTTTCAAAATCTCTGAGGAGGAAGGAAATAATACGTACCTGCTGGAGAATTTGGAAGGAGAGTCATTGGAACTACCAGTCAATGGTCAGTTCCTCAAACTATATTTTCAGAATTACAGGTACTCCTCCCTCACATAGTGTAAAAACTAGTGTGTGCCTTGTAAATAACCTTTGAAGTTTCAAGTTTTCTTTTAAATATTCTCTTTCATATAAAAAAAGGGTTTGTTGAATAAAACTCTGATATCACTGGGCTGAAAAGGGTTGGGTTGTATCAACCTTCAACCAAGTGTAACTATTTCAAACCAACTTTTGACTGGAAGTTAGTCCTTCCAATCTGAGAGGGATCTCTCAAAATATTTATAAATGACTACGATAAACTCAAAATTCAGTTGACTAACTTTGATCTCTTTTTGTGATTTTGTAGGTGAAGAAAAATGTGATGACTGCCACCATTAGGCATGGAGTCAAATTAAAACAAATTATGATCAACAATAGTGTTTAATGGAAGATAAGGCATCTATGGCTTTCAAAATGATACAAATGAACATCCTCAATCATACACAGTAAATGAAGGAAATTGGAGCAGTTTGACAGATTTCCAAGTAATCAAGATGTTATGTAAAACTTGAAATAATATGATAAAAACCCATAAAAACCATGATATGAATCTCATGTACAAAAAAAGAGTTGTTGCAGATTTTATATTAAAAGATAAAAATATTATAGAAGTTCAGTTCTTCACATTCTCCATCCATCCTTCTTAGAGTCAACAAATCTACTTATTTATAGAGAAAAGATCTCTTTACATATCTTGCCACCTAGGCCAAATTCGATTCATTGTTCTAGAGACCTGTTCCTGCTTTTCTTCTAACTAACAGGGTTTTCAAAGGGATTTTCTGTTTTAACAGAGTTTGAATACAAATAGGAGTCACATATAAACATAATTTATCTATTTGTTACAATAATTTAGGAAAAAATTGCAACTGTTTGTAATGTTGGCAATGTATTTGTGGAAATTCAGAACATCGGACCTTTCAAATCTCGCGAGTTGTCTTGCTGGTAGGTGTGCTATTTGCTAATTAAATCGTGTTTGAAAGTTCCTTCACTGTCGTCTATGTCTTGCTGTCCTCTTTTCTCTACATTTGTTTTATGACCATGCTGTTGGATATATGCTGAAAAACACCCTCGCTGTCCCACTGAGCGGAAGCGAAATGGATATTTTAATGTTTGTTGATCTGGGCCGTTGATCCGGGCATGTTGTTATCACAATCGAAATACAAGAGGGGGCCTTTTTACCATGTTTCATAGTGCTTTCCGATTGTCCATATGCGAAACTTCAATAAAGCATGACACACATAAAATATCACATCTAGAACCAAGACTCGTATATCGCCATCAGAAAGTGAAAAGGGGCTTAACGCTGATTTTATGGTGATTTCCCAATATGCTAGACCTTAAATTTCTCAAAACCATAATACATAGCCTTTCGGGTCCATCGCAATTGCAAGTTGGAAGGGAGTTCAGTGGAGGAGGGAGCTATGTTTTGTGCGATCCCTGATTGCGATATCGCAATCGCCGGGGGGAGGATTTATCACGATCGGTGGGGAGGACCTTATTGCGATTGGCGGGAAGGTGGAAATATCATGATTGGCGGGAAGGTGGAAATATCAAGATCAGTGGGGAGTTTGCGATATGCGATATCAATGGAGAATTTGTGATATCACAATCAATGGGGGGAGAACTTTATTGCAGTAGGTGAGAAACTTTGCGATATGTGATATCACAATTGCAAAAGGAAAAGGGAGATGAGTGGATATGTATTACAAAGGAAAATGTGCTGATAGCGATAAAGTTTTGCGGGTCCCAGCCTTCTTAAAGGACTTCAATATTGCAGTAGGTGAGAAACTTTGCGATATGTGAGAAACTTTGCGAGAGAACTTTATTGCAGTAGGTGAGAAACTTTGCGATATGTGATATCACAATTGCAAAAGGAAAAGGGAGATGAGTGGATATGTATTACAAAGGAAAATGTGCTGATAGCGATAAAGTTTTGCGGGTCCCAGCCTTCTTAAAGGACTTCAATATGTTTTATGAATGTTGTTAAGGTATTTCAAAGGGGAATGGGGAACACGGCTAGAGTTGGAAATACAAAGGGATTCCGGCTAGAGTTAAAAATGGGTCACTGCAGCTAGAGTTTACAAAACAAAGAGTAAAATGGATTTGTGAAAGAAATGATTTTTTTAGAGAATATGGGTATTTCTCCAAAATAAATTAGACTGGACCTGTCCTTCCTTCTTTAATCTCCAATTTGTAAATCACAACAACCTCTTTCGGAAAAGAAACAGATAGATGCAAATGATTAATCAAACTAACAAATTATTTCTAGGGGTTATCATGGATAAAAATGGCTCCAATGGGGATGCTGCACCCCTGTGGTGCAACAAAGAACCTGTAGACCAACTCCTTATTGAAAATGAAAATTGACAACATAATCTCCAATTTTTTATGGCCTTCACTTCGGGCTCAAACTTGTCAAATATGTCATCCACACCTGCAAATGAGAAAAACTGAAAAATGGAATATATACAATGGTATTTTTTTACAACTGGATCAAGAGATATAATGTTTGAGAAACATACCATTAACAGGTCCTCCCGCATATTGTCGACCATCCGTCTCTTGCAATATAAATGTATTATTCCCATGATAGGTTGAAATCTTATACGATTCGTTCCAAAGATTCTCAAACTTGTTGTGTTTTCCTTTATCTTCAATCTTAGCTTCCCACTTCAAAACTACATCTTGAGGACTAGAATTTTCTTCTTTAATCTTTTTATCGAAAGTCTTTTTGATTCTCTTATGAGATTGTTGATTATTTATGTAAACTTCTTTTCTTTTTTCCTTTAGAGCAATTAGTTGGTTGATCCTCCTTTTGATAACATTTGGTTCTTCTTCTAGTTCGTGCAACAATTTCATGACCATAACTACAAGAAAACTAGGAAAAATAGCTTCAATTCCATAAAATAACTCATAAGGAGAAACCACTATAGATCTTTTAGTACGAATTCTGTTAGCCCATAGAGAAAATTTAAGCTTTAAATGTGATGACCTTTTATTTCTTGCAAAATCTTTTTGATGATTCTAATTAGGATTTTGTTTGAAGATTCAACTAAGTCATTACCTTGGGGGTAATAAGTTGTAGAATGACCAAGAGTGATATTATACTGGTTACAAAAACTTACCAGCCTTTTTGATTTGAAATCCTGAGCCTTGTCAACGATGATCTTCATGGGGCAGCCAAATCTTGACATGATGTTATTTTCCATAAATTGAGTAATGACTGCATTTGTAGGTTGTCTTGTGGGAATTGCTTAAATCCATTTTGTGAAGTAATCAGTGGCTATTAATATCCACCGATGTTGGTATGAAGATGTGGGATGTATTTCACCAATAAAATATAACCCCCACTGCTGGAAAGGGGCTTCCACAAAAATAGGTTTCAAAGGCAATGAGAGTAATTTCCTTTTTCCTTCAAATATTTTACATTCATGACAAGTAGCAACCTTTTTGTATACATCTATGAACATTGAAGGCTAATAAAATCCTAATCTGAGTATCTTATTTACTGTTTATCTCCAGTAATGATGTCCTCCATAATCACCTTTATGAAACTCTTCAATCACCTTTTCAACCTCATCTTCCAATAGACAGTTAAGAAGTATTCCACCAAAATCTTTCCAATACAAACATTTATTCAAAATACAATATCCCATTGATTTCAACTTGAAAATTCTAGATTTTGATTTTGTTAGTTCAGGAGGAGCTATATGATTTTACAGTACAAAGATAACATCCTTATACCAATCCAACATTGTAAATTTTTCTTCAACAGGGTTCAACTCTTCATCCTCAGTTGTATCTGACTTTTCTACTACAAAATTAATATCTAGGCAGTCAAAATTTGATTGAGTCATCGACTTTGCCAATCCTTGTACTTTTACCAAGTTTGTAGGCCTGATTTCCAAATCATACTCTAGCAAAGTAGCAATCCATTTACTTCTTTTACCATATGGATCAACTTGAGTTAATATGTCCTTTACTACAACATTAGATACATAGGTAATAATGTGTGAATAAATGAAATACACCCTGAAATATTTAAGAGCTTTCACTAAAGCATAAGCTTGTTTCTCCATGATGTTATATTTCAATTCAGAATTTTGAGGTGTTCTATTGAAAAATGAAATAGCTTGTTCATAACCTTGTTGTCTTTTCTGCAACAATACTCCAACAATTGTGTGTTTTGAAACAAAAGTAAAAACCAGAAAATGCTTTGAAAAAGCAGGATTTATGAGGACTGGAGCCTGAGTAAGAGCCTTTTTTATTTCTTCAAATGAATGTTTAGCCTCTGTTGTCCATTTAATATCACAATCTTTCCTAAGCATCTTTGTGATGAGTTTCACAATTTCTACAAAGTTAGGAACAAATCTTTTGACAAAAATCACTTTGCCTAAAAAAGATTGGATTTTCTTTTCTACTTCTGGGCATACCAATTTTCTGGATAGTAGAAGCCCTACTTGGATCAATCTTAATTCCTTCCTTTGATATAATATGACCCAACATATTTCCCTTTGTCAAAGAAAAAATACTCTTAGTTGGGTTTAAAGAAATATCGAATTTTCTGCATTTTTAAAAGACTTTCTCCAAGTGCTTGAGATGTTCTTCTTCTTTTTTAGAAAACATGGTGATATCATCCAAATATACCACTACAAACCTGTGTATCTCATTTGCAAATGCAATGTCCATACCTCTCTGAAAAGTTGCCCCTGCATTCATAATTCCAAAAGGCATCTTTGCATACATAAAGGTTCCCGAGGGTGCGGGAAAAGTTGTCTTCTCTTGATCATCATGATGTACCAATATTTGATTATAGCCTGAGAAACCATCTAGCATTGAAATTCTTTATGATTCTACAATGTTTTGCAAAATATGATCCATTTTGGGAAGTGGATAATTATTTTTTTTATGAAGCTTTATTCAAGTTCCTAAAATCATTGCATATCCTAATTTCCCCATTCTTCTTTCTCACAGGCACTAGTTTAGCCAACCACTTGGAAAACCTCAATGGTACTATGATCTTTGCTTCAAACAACTTTTTTATCTCCTTTTCAATCAATGAAAAAAGCAATGGATTTATCCTTCTCAATTTTTGCTTGAAAGGTTTTTCATTTTCTTTTATTGGTATTATATGTTGAATAACATTTGGATCATAGCTTTTTAAATTAGCATAACTCCATGCAAAAATATCTATGTATTTCTTCATCAAAGTTAGATATTTTTGTTTTTCCTCAAGAGAAAGAAATTTGGATAACTTGACATTCTTTGGATTTTCTGCAGTACCAAGATTATAAGTTTCAACCTCCTCATCATCATATTTTATCTTTAGGTTTTTGGCCACATCATTCTGGTCAAATAACTTCTCAAGAGGAATCAGTCCTTTTAGAATACAATTGTTTTTGAGCTGAACAACTTCGGTATGGGCTTTTGTTTCAACAAAGATGTTTTGTTGGTCAACTTGAATAGATTCAAATTCTTCTTTCAATTCTAGAAAATTTCTGACTTCTTGATCATTATCAAACACTTTCTAGTTTGTTATGTTATTAGATATATCATACCTATGCCTAATTTCAACTTTATATTTCTTGTTGGAATGAATTGGAATTATAAATAGACTTGTTGAAACATCCAAAGAATCTACAACACTGTTTTGTTCTCTAAGCTTGATGGTGAAATTATATTCTTCAAAATTTTCCAGCTATCATTCTAATACCCTTGGTTTGATAGGTGTTGTTAACTTGTTTGATGACCAATTAAGAATAACCAAAAACAAAGATTTTCTTAGCACCTAAATTCTTCAAGATTTCTAAACCCAAAACCAATGCTTCATACTCTGCCATATTATTTGTGCAAATGAAATTGAGTTTATAAGAGAAAAAATTACTTTCATCTCCTGGGCTCGCAGCACCATCAAAGCTCAAGTGCCACCACCCTTTCCTATCAATATCTTCAACTTGCTGCTCCTTTCCTCCATGCTGATTTTTTGTGTTGTCGGTGATTTCATTCAAGAGTATAGATGAGCCCAATTCAGTGTCCACTACATATACTGGAAACTTTTGAGGTTTTTCCTTATTGCTGACCATATATGCAATCCTAGACTCTCTGTATAAAATCCTTTGTTCACCAAGAACCGAGATAGTGGCATAAGTCATATCCATTTTAATGTTTCCTTTGACTTTGGCAGCCCATGATCTAGATAGCAACATGCCAAACTTTGGTGGAGTATCAACCACAATAATATCCATCAGAATAGTCTTAGTAGGAATTTGACTCAAAGAAACAACCACATCTTTGATTAGGCCTATACATTTTACCCTTTTTGAATCAAAAGAAAACAAGTCTTTACATGGTCTGGTTATATCTTAACCCAATCTCTCCATGATGACCTTAGGCATAAGATTGTATGATGTCCCTGAATCTAACATAGCATTATGTAGTGTCATGTCATGGATGTTTAAACTCACATAGAAAGGTGGTACCTCTTCATTTTTATCATCTTCTACTCTTGGCCCTAGGAATATAGTAGGATGATCTTCTTGCAAATTCAAAATATCAGATGATCCAGCTTCAACATTAAGCATTTTAACAATTTTCTTTCTATATTCTGTAACCCTTATTATTTCTCCAAACGGGATAAAAATCTTTATTTTTGAGATTTCATTCTCTAAGTTGAAAACTGGGTGTGACTTCTCAACTTCCTTTGCAGGGGTTTCTTTCTTTTGTTTTGTAACCTTTGGAGCATCTTTCTTAGGCTGATTTTTATTTGCAAGTATAGGAACATTTCTGTTTCTCAAATTATATTGATTTTGCATGCATGTTGATAGCCTTCTACGTATTTTGATTGTGATTCAGTTTCATCACCACCTAAGTCATTATTAGACTCATCATGTTCTTCTTTTGTTAAAAACATTCCTTTTTCATCTTCATCCAAACAATGAATGGTATATTCTCAGATCTTTGGTTGCATTTCTTCATCATCTACCATGTTTTGATGGAATGGAGGCCTAACTTATTGGTCATGCTGATTTCTCTGTTCTCTTTGCCTTTGTTGAATTTGAACCCTTCTGAAATTTGAATTTCTAACTTGTGTTTCGGGTTGTGCAGCAGGAGGATTATTCCCAAGGCCAGTCTATCCACGAGCCTTTCCATTATTTTCATTATGGTATCAAATTTAACATCAGAAGATGTAGAAGGTTGTTCTTCCTCTCTTACTTTTCCTTTACCAATTTTAGACCTCTTTGCTGCAGCCATATTAACTTCCACTTTCACAGCATCATTATGAATGTCAGCTAAGGTAGCTTTCTCTCTCTCTCTTAACAGGATGGAACAATCATAATCAAATGCCTCAACATAATGTAATTGAGTAGCTCCTGGGGGAGGCTTAATGTGAGCAGGAATGGAATTATATACTTTATAAAATATTTTTGAAAAATCTTGTATTGATTCATGGATTGCTTTCTTCAAATTGCTATATCCAGTCAAAGCTTGTACATGATTAACTTTACTTCCCAATTTCCTTAGGAAAGTGTCTTCTAATTCATTCCAATCATGTAAACTTCCAGGGGTTAAGGCTTTGAACCATTTTTTCACCTCACGAATGAAACTCTGTATAAACAACCTTATTTTAAAATCTTCATAATCTACCTCTTCCAGGTCTTTAAAGTCATTGAATTGATCAACATGTTGTTCTGCAGTTATTCCCTCTTCACTTCCAAAAGTTTTTATTCTAGTGGAGTACCCTTGAGGTAAGTCATGAAGTACGACTGGTAAAACAAGAGTAGCATATCTAGCAGGGCCTGCCATAACATAAGTACTGCAGAAATTTCAACAAGAGGGGTAAAAAGAAACTAGTAGGGATAGCGATGAAAGCAAATGTACTAGAAGGAGATTGAGTGACAAAGACTTTTGTTTTTGAGGTAAAGGTACTTCTTTCAGGCAAAGGGAAACCAATTTCTTTTCTTGACGAAAGTTCAAAAGGATCAAATTCTTTTAGTTTTTCTAAAGACTCTTGTTCAAGTGACAATTACGATGCAACAATTTCCCAAAACCTATCTATAACTTCTTTAGGAACCTCAAAAGTAGAATCTAACTCTAGGTTTGATAAATCATTCTCTTATTTAGATCTGAGCAATATAGGCTTATACTCTTCATCAAATATCAGAGGGTAATGAGGTATATCTTAAGAGAAATGAAGTACATGATTTTGATGAGCTAGCATATTTTCTGAGAATTTTTTCTAGATCATCAACTATTTTTGGTGGATTGGGGTCTGGATTGCTCCTCGTATGAATCTTCTTGGAACCTACCTCTAAATTGAGAGTACTAGTGAAGTCGCCGAGGTAGAAATGCAGCCTCGAAAAATCTGATCTCTTGCTACCTTCAAGAGCTCAGCTTTTGAAATGAAACATACAGGATGATATAACTTTTGGACTCCTGAAAAATGCACCAAAATGTTATCATTGGGATGGAAAGGGTTGGGTTGTATCAACCTTAAACCAAGTGTAACTATTTCAAAACAAAATTTGGCTAGAAGTTAGTCCTTCCAATCTGAGAGGGATCTCTCAAAATATTTATAAATGACTATGATAAACTCAAAATTCAAATGACTAACTCTGATCTCTCTTTATGATTTTGTAGGTAAATAAAAATGTGATGACTACCACCATTGGGCATGGAGTCAATTTAAAACAAATTATGATCAACAAAAATGTTTAATGGAAGCTAAGGCATATATGTCTTTGAAAATGATACAAATGAACACCCACAATACTACACAATAAATGAAGGAAATTGGAGCAGTTTGACGGATTTCCAAGGTTAGTTCTTCACATTCTCCATCCATCCTTCTCAGAGTCGAAAATCTACTTATTTATAGAGAAAATATCTCTTTACATATCTTTCCACCTTGGCCAAATTCAATTCATTGTTCTAGAGACTTGTTCCTGCTTTTCTTCTAACTAACAAAGTTTTCATAGGGATTTTATGTTTCAACAGAGTTTGAATACAAATAGGAGTCACATCTAAACATAATTTATCCAACTGTTACAATACTCTAGGAAAAAATTGTAACTGTTTGTAATGTTGGCACTGTATTTGTGGAAATTCAAAACATCTAACCTTTCAAATCCTGTTGTGCTGTTTCTGGGCCTTTAAATGAGCATTGTTGTTTGTCCTATTGGTAGGCATGTTGTTTGCTGATTAAAATGTGTTTGAAAGTGCCTTCACTATCCTCTATGTCTTGTTGTCCTCTTATCTTTGCATTCTGTTTGATGACCATGCTATTGGATATATGCCGAAAAACACCCTCGCTGTCCCACTAAGCGGAAGTGAAATGGATATTTTAAAGTTTGTTGATCTAGGCCATTGTTCCGGGTTGATTCAATATGGGCCGTTGATTCGAGCTTATTTTTATTGCAATCTCAATACAAGAGGGGGCCTCTTTACCATGTTTCATAGTACTTGCTGATTATCTAGACGCAAAACTTCTATAAAGCATGACACACATAAAATATCGCATCTGGAACCAAGACTTGTATATCGTCATTTGAAAGAGAAAAGGGGATTTAACACTGATTTTATGGTGATTTCCCAATATGTCGGACCTAAAATTTCTCAAAACCATAATGCATAACCTTTCGGGCTCATCACAGTCGCAAGTTAGAAGGGAGTTCAATGGAGGAGGGAGTTATGTTTTGTGCAATCCCCGATTGCGATATCGCAATCAGCGCGGGGGAGATTTATTGCGATCAAAGGGGAATAACTTATCACGATCGGTAGGAAGGTGGAAATATCACGATCGATGGGGAGTTTGCAATATGTGATAGCAGCGGAGAATTTGCGATATCACAATTGGCGAGGGAAGAAATTTATTCTGGTAGGTGGGAAACTTTGCGATATGCGATATCACAATAAAAAAAGGACAAGGGAGATGTGATGATATGTATTGCAAAGGAAAATGTGTCGATAACGATAAAGTTTTGCGGGTCCTAGCATTTTATAAGGCCTTTAGTATGTTTTATGAATGTTTTTAAGATATTTCAAAGGGGAATGGGGAAACACAACTAGAGTTGGAAATATACAAAGGGATTTCGTTTAGAGTTAAAAATGGGTCACTATGGCTAGAGTTTAAAAAACAAAGGATAAAATGGGGTTTTTAGAGAATATGGGAATTTCTCCAAAACAAATTAGACTGGACCTGTCCTTCCTTCTTTAATCTCTAATTTACAAAGCCCAACAACCTCTTTAAAAAAAGCAACAAATAGATGCAAATGAATAATCAAACTAACAAATTATTTCTAGGGGTTATCATGGATAACAAACTCCATGCCCAAGAAGGAAATTTACTAGATTGTAGGTTCTTGGCGCATTGGAATCCAATTCCTCATCCCCAAGTGGAGCCAATGTTATCTCCATATTCTCCAAAGGTCTCTTCTGAGAAAGGATATGAGGCATTGATCTATAAAGGTGTCAAGAGAGATCTGTTTCAGGTACCTTAACCCACAAAGGTTATGTATATCGGGTCCGCAAGGGAAGAAGTAATAGGAGAAGCTTCAAGTGATGATTAAAGGTTTAGGTTAATGGTTTGAAGTTTCATTGTGGCTTATAAACCGTGCAACTCAGGGCTCAGGTCACCCACCATCCTAATCTATTGACACCTAACCGCAACTCTGACAGCGCACATGCAAAGGAGTTAACAAAGGCGCAGGCCCTCGACGTTGAATTGTTAGTTCTCACCCAATGGTCCCGATTTGTTCTGACACCTGATGAAGACTTCTTCCGATCCACAGTACACTCCGCCATAACAAGGTAGGGACCACCTGACAAGTGGTCTCCTCCTATTTTCTTGACAATGCGAAGACATAAAGTATCAGGTAAAGTGGTAAATGGATAAGTAAGTGATGAAATTAGGAATTACCTGCCTCTCTGCATAAGCTCATCCCCTATCATCCTGAGCCAATCCGTGACTATCACGTATCTCCCACACCTACATCTGTCTCCTGCCACCTGGGAATATATCCATGTCCTTTGCATAAATCATCTAAAAACCTAAAGCTACTACTCGATAGTGATCTTTCAGCCCCATTCAAATAACCTCTTGCCTGGACAGTAGCACATGATTCCTCTGTTCACACTCCCAAAGGTAACGAACACCCTCCCAAGTTGTTTTCATCCCCCCTATGGGCTCCAGGTAACCCGACACCTCGACCTCATTGTTTGATTGCTTTTGTTTTATTAAGAGGGATAAAACACATGACACCTGCAACCCCCAACACCCATAAGGTTAAAAGCATTGGTGATAGGCATTTAACGGACACCGAAGCCCAAATAGCTGATCATGTTTGTCCCTTACCATTCGCAAACCTCCGTATGAAATTTTTTCCGACCATGTGAGGAACGAGGACTCGTTTAGGATCATGACTTCTGGGTTGTACTATCAAATTTATCCTCTAGTCCATCACCTCCTTGAATTTGTAACTTGGCTGGAGGACTCTTATAAAAAGGAAAAAAATCGCTTTGTTTCTACTTCAGGGGTGGTAATCTTCAAGATAACTCCCTCTTAATCTAGAGGGCTCTCAATTTCCCTGCATCTTCCACTATGTAGACATTCACAGATGCAACCCTAATTGGTTATTTCACCACACTCCCAACTGAAGAGCAACAAGCATTCTTGGAGATAATTCTCGCTCTAGAGATCAAAACTCTGCCCTCGGACATTCGATTCCCATCAACTCTCTTTAAGACCTCTTTTCATCCAGTGTTAGCCGCTGTCACTTATCTATTGGGTGAAGCCACTACCCTGAAAGTAAGCAGGGTTGCCCTCGGGTGTTTGCATAAGATGAAGCATCCTAGATGCCAGCTGAACATCCCATAATAATTTTTGACTTCCATTCATTTGCAATTTAGCTACTATAGAGTCTCCTCCTTATTCCGCTACTACTCATTGTTGTTTTACTTGTTCGTCTATGTCCATATTGAGGAATTCCAATGTCTCCACCTGGATGTGTTTTCTCCCAATAAAGAGAGAAATTTAGTCTTTGATTGGAATATATCTGTAAGGAAGAGGCCAGGTTTGGGTGGGTACTCTCATTTCCTCTCATCTTTCATGGCTATTTCTTACCAAATCACCCATGGAGTCCCACCTCCCAGAATCTTCCCATAGCAAAAGGAACTCCTCCAACTCCACGAGGAAGTTGCCATTGGAGACTGGTACATCTATGATGTCCATACGAAGATTTGTATCTACGGATGTGAACTCCTTCATTATCATTTGCTAGTTTTTCTGCTAATGAGGATATTCACCCTCGAGTTCATCAGGAAAATCCTCAGCGTTGACTTGCTCCACTTTGTACCAGCCAAGAAAGGTTACATTTTTAAAATGGGACAGTCAATAGGTCCTTTTGTGATAAGTACCAGACAAGCCTTCAAAATAGTTGAGGCCCTGTTCAAAGCCATGGAGTTCTAGAAAGGACAAATTTGGAATTATGATCCCTGAGGCCTCCTTGCTCGGAGAAGGGAAAAGATTAAAGCCTCAACTTATGTGCATGATTCGAAGCCCGAGGTCGAATGAAAAGCTAACTTTGATTCCTGGCCTCTTAATACAGACATGGAGACTGAGTCCTCAGTCAGCACTAACAAAGCACAAAAGTGGGCTGCTAACACTTAAGAGATAACTGACATGGAAGAAGGAACGATTCATAAAAGGAATAGAAGTCAAAGGATTGAACAGGAGCAGGAACAGGAACAGGAGGAGGAAGAACAACACATCTGTATTGAAGCACAAGTGTCTAATAATCCAGGTTTTTAGGTCAACTTGGAAATACCACCACTTGCCTCATAAACATCCTCGATTGAGGTAGCTATCCTAGAGTCTGAGGAAAGCCTTTATGCTGTAGGAATAGGTTGGTCATAGGGCAAGGTCATCCAAGTAAGAAACACAAGAGAAAAAGAGAAGTTACACCAAGAATGGGCCTCCGAAATCACCCCTCGACACACTAGGGTATTAGTTTAGATGGACTTAGAGAGGGAGGAGATGAAAATCAGATTGAAGCATCCATCCATCCTAACCCTGCCTTTTGGCTCCTAGTTCTAGGACTTGGATGTGTCTCAAGATTTGACTAGTGTCCCTCTAGTAGACAAAGTCAACCTACATAGACAAGTGGGAGAGATGTTGTACAAGGACATTAAAAATCACTAGATGACCATTGATCGGGCTAAGGTGTATATATAGAAAATATCCGAGAAGTTAAAGACTGAGAAGATCAAGTCCTATGCTATTTTTCAACAAAAAGAAGTATGAAAAGAACTGATCATGAAGATGGGAATGGATATCGAAGATGATGCATCAGTGGTAGTTGTCTTACACGCCACTTAGAAATAGAATCTGGAGTTGAGATGACAATTAAAGATGCCTGGGGGTTAGCACATCCAAATCCCTGAGTTGATCCAGAGCGAAAAGGAGAAATAAGTTATAATGTAGGAGCTAAACAAAAGCAGGAACAAAGTTACTGCCTTAGAGATGACAATGACGAATTTACAGAATAGAATCACTTCACATGTCTGCACAGTAGCCATCCCCAATGATACTCAAAACACCATTGATCACCTTGCCAAAGCATTAACCGAGCTGAAACTATTTGAGAATGAGGTGATAAACGCTTAGAGTGATTTAGATGCAGACAAAGTTTAGGTAGCCTAGAAAGAGAATCTAATTGAAGCGTCGAATGCAAACATAGACAAGCTCACAAGGGATCTACAAAGTGCTACTCAAGAAAGCAGAGACCTAAATACTAGACTCAAAGGAAACTTGCCTATCATTGAAGCCAGGAAAGTGGTCTGGTATACGATCATCCATGAGTTCAACCAAAGATGGGAAAAAATAGCTTTGATACACGATCAAGAGATGCTCAGTGCTAAATATTCCCCTTCTCTCCTGAATGGAAAGAAATCTAGCACCATTAACTCACAGTATGCTACAAAATATATTCAGTTGTTGACTGAGAGATCAATCGAGGACTTAAGGCTACTTGACATAGCTGATAGAATGGAAACAATGGCAAATATTTCCAAGGTTATTTCGAAAGAAGAAGTTAGAGCTAAAGAAGAACAAATCTTAGCAAGGCTACATAAGGAGGTTGCAACCTTTGATGGCATGTTCAATCAGCTCCTTGAAGTCGGGTTACCTAATTGGTGGGGAGCCAATGGAGAGTTGTTCACATAGGAATTATACACCTAGAAAATGACCAAGATTAAAAGTAGGATGGGTGCAGCTCTCGAGAAAACACAGGTCCCTAAAGGAACAACCATAACGAACTTCCTTGAGAAAGAATTTTCCTTCTCAAGATGGTTAGGGGTATCTTTTAGCGCAAACTAGATTATCCAGGGGTGATCAATCTCAGACTTCATTACCGGCATTTGAACTCTATCCCTCCTCCCCCTCCAGCGATGTGGCAACGATGCGAACAATTTTCCAAGCCTCCAATACTTCAAATGGTTCGTCCATGGGGTTCTACAACTTCTCACCAAGCATCAACATCATCTCATCGTCCCTAAAGATCATGCTTATTGTGCCAGTTATGGCCTTTTATTTCACTTTCTAGTTATTTTCACTTTATGTTTCACTATGCTTTTAGCAAGACTTTTTATTATGGTTAGAAGGGTTGTGCCCTTGTGCATGCTCTAATTTTGATACGTGATTTTTTGCAATGATGGCAAATATCAAGAAGGAATATTTCTTTAACGACCTATGTTTTAAGGTCTTTGTATATATACGTTCTTGACGAAGGAAAACAGGTTCATAATTTGGTGAAAGAAAACTCTATGCTATTTTTGAGAACGTCTCTACCTTTTGAAGAATCTATCTCTCATATTAGTGATGAAAATCATGGTGATTCCTTCATTCTAGGATTACAATATGTATTCTCTCTATTACAATTCCATAATGTTCATGTTCGTCTCAGATTTCACATTATGTAGTTACCAGATGTGTTTCTTGTTTTCTTATAGATTCATTTGAATTAAGATGTTAGTGCAAATGCCTGTATGAGTCTTTGGAAGCTAACTCTTCAATTCTGCTCCGTGAATCTTTTCATTCATTCCTTCTTCTTATCCATTATGTCTTTCCTAGCTCAAAAGAGTGTAGAATTCTTGATATTTTGAGCTCTACGTGATGGGTTATTCTTTCTTTTCTGTCTGGTTTCATACTATTGCTAAAGTAATTGATCTGTAATTCCTTGAGCTGTTTGGACTTCTCGATTTATCCTTAATGTTTTTTGGTATCATATGTGTATGTGAATGTACAAAGAAATCATGGACTATGTCTTTCTTTGATGAATGAACCAATCAAGTTCTATATATATAAGAAAATCTATATGTGATGTCTCTATTCCTTGAAGAACGATTGGAGATACATCAGATCTAGATGTTCTAGGCACTAGTCTCGTAGCAATTAAAGGTTGTCCCTAGAATAGACAACACCTTCAAAATTTTAGGAGACAATTTGAAAGCCTAAAAATGAATGATGAAGAAGATGTTGCTACTTATTTTCTTCTGGTAAATGAAGTGGTTAATTCTCTCAAAGGATTTGGTGAAGAAGTTAAAGAGACAAAAATTGCTCAAATTTTTTTGAGGTATCTTCCTATGCATTTTGATGCCAAGGTCTCTGCCATAGAATAATTAAGGGATTTGGGGAATCTGAAAATTGACGAGCACTGGAAACCCATCACATAAGGAAGCAACTTTTAAAGCATTTAAGAAGTCAAGAAAATGAAATTCTGGTGACTTCTCCATTGATGAATCTAATACATAAATGGCTCAACTAGTCAAAAAAATAAAGAGAAAATCAAAATTCAAAAGTAAGTTACCTCTCATATGTTTTAACTATGGTAAGATAAGGCATTTTGCTACCAAGTGTCCCTGCAGGGAAGATAGTGATGATGAAGAAGAACCCAAAAGAAGGGTCTTCAAAGGAAAAACTTCGAAAAAGAAAAATATCTATTCCAAAGAAGATAATGATTTTTTATGAAGAATAAGAATATGATTTCGATGATGATAGAAGAGAGATCTTATTTTTAGCCACAAATGAGGAATCCAACTTAGACAAAATGAGAGGAGAAAAAATAAAAATAAGAAGGCGTTGAAGGAATAGGATCTTGAAGTGGAACTTATCATTTCATTAGAAGAAATTGATAACCTCAAGAAGAAGAACAATAGAATATCCAAGAAAATCATCTTCATCAAGGTTGAAAGAGAGGAATAAAAAAAAGTGGAGAAGTGTTGAACAATCAGCTAAAAGAGAAAGAGGAAAACTGTGAAAAGCTTGAAGCAAGAATTGTCTAATTAAGAAAAGAACTAGATAATCTCAACAAAAATATGAAAATCTCTCAATCCCTAGATGTTATTATTAACAATCAAAGATGTTGATTTTCAAGTGCAATAGATACAAGCTAAAATTTATGAAATACTGATAATTAATTCTAATGATGTAGATATTATTTTAACACTTTCAATTTATCATTAAGAACTTACACATCAAAAATTTAACCGTAAAGGCACAAGGACAATAGAGATCGCAATGCACAAAAAGGACACAATATTTACCTTGGGAAAACCCACTTGGGGGAAAATCCCAATAAAATTTTCCTTACAGGATTTCTTCAGTTTAATAAGAGATACACCTAATACTGCTAGTCAACTATGATGGTCAAACTGAAAACAAAAGCTATGGTCGAACCTGGTCAAACAACCTTCTTTTCAAGTCACTCTTCTACCCAACAACTTCGGCCATCTTTGATCTTCCTAGGCCAAATTTTGGTCTCCCATAATATGCCGAAAAAGTCGACCCTGCTGCCCATAATTTCAGCCCTGCGACCTAGAAACTATTGAGTTGTTGCCATTGATGGAAAATCAAGGGTCAACCATGGGCAAGAACGAACATGGGATTCACACTTATCATGAGCATTACTTGCTACACTCCAATGAAGGTTGATCATTTACAGGAAAACTACGAATAAGGAATAAGGTACTTCTGGACATGAAGACCAAAATCGATCATGGAAATAATATGATGGAACTCAACACATGAAAACATAACAAACTCGCAGAGATATTAGAAACACAAAATTTCATGTGTATCCTTATACACAAAAAAATAGAAATACTTTGGAGAATTTCACCACCTATGAAACATGATGAATCCCACTTTATCTCCTTTAATAAACCCATTTTCTTCCCAACTAGAGATGTTGAATAAGGTCATGTGTAAGTCATATCCCTTGGAATTTGCATCATATTTAAATGCCTTTGTGGGGTTGCGTATCACCACAATTGAGAAGATCCTAATTTATTAGGAATGAGAAGTGAATTAAGGGATAATTTCTTAAGAATAAAATGTGGACCAATATGTGGGGGTGAAATCCTAAGAGTGGCTGCAAAATTATTCACAATGAGAGGATTAAGAGAGGATCAAAAGGTACTTGGAATGAGAGCCAGGTGGAGTTGTCAGAATCCCAACACTATTATTGTCGATCATTACGCTTGGATGATATAATTGACTATGCATACCTAAAGGTAATATTTCGTGAAATTTTTTAGTTCGATTATGTGTACATCTCCGCCACCTATTGTAAATTTTCCTTGTTAGATCATTTCTTAGCTTAATTCTATAACAAAATGAACGTCGACCTAGTGTTAAATACAAAGTCAACTTTATTTAGTAGACCCTAAAAGTGTATAAATAGGTGTTCCTAAACTTCATTTGAACTCAACCATACAAAAACTAAAAAAAAGGAGAATTCCAAGATCTATAGATAATTAAGTCTATTGAACATAAGAAAATATGGACTTTGATAGAATGAAGGATCAATACACACTATGACAAGAAGAATAGATCAGATTAAAATTGAGACTATTGAATAAAGGAAATTCAGACTTGTGAAGAAGAGTATAATGGATCATTTTGTGGTTTCTATTTTTTCTAGTTCAAGGGGTTTCTGTTCAGATTTTTGAAGCATGTTTTGGATTGATCTATTGTATAGGACTTGGCACCTATAAAGATCAACCTCAAACCTGTTAAGAGATAAATTCTTCCTATAACTCTACCCTTATAGAATTCAACCCTCCTGTGACAAAACTTGGCCCAGTGGACAAAACTCAAACCTATTATGAGAAGTAAACTCAAATCAATATTGGCACAAGACTTTGGGTCTGTGGGTGACTGATATTGAGTTTTAATACACATGTTGGAGACAATTTTTAGCAGCCATTGAAGGTGTTTTTGAATCTATCCTTGAAGTTATATTGGAGCAAATCGGAACCAACCCTGAAGCAAGCTTGGAACAATATTTTGAAGACATATCAGTAATCACTTAGCACAGATCTTTGAATATTTTTGGAGCAGACTTTTGGAGAACTTTCCTTATAGCAAAATATGAAGCCTCTTTGAAGCAGTCATGTAGTGGACTTTGGAATAACTCTTGAAAAACCATTTGAGCTGTTATTTGAGATCTTGAAAGACATTTGTTAAGTAGACTTTTACATACATACTTGAATACCTTATGAAGCAACTTTTGGAGCATTCTTGCAGCATTGCTGGAATAGACGTTTAGAACAAATTTGAACCAAAATTTGAAGAACTTTTTGGAGTATCTTGGAGACCATTTGTAGCAACCTTAGAAGCCTTTGTTGACTTATACTTGAAGTACCCTTGGAACATACTTGGAAAAGATCTTGAAGACCCTTTTGAGAAACATTTGAAGTGTATTTGGCATAGAGTTTGGAAAGTTTTTGGAGACATATTGGTGAAGATGATTTAAATAATTTGGACTTCGGTAATCTTCAAAGAAGACCTGGATACATTGTTGAAGAAATCATTTTGGATGACATATTGAAGCAACATTGGAGTTCTGAAGTATATTGGAAGTTTTTGGTTAGGTTGGAGCCTAAGAGGATTGGTGTCCTCCTTGAGACCATGTTGGTGCCTGGATTTGTATTTGAGGATTGGAGTCCTCATTCAAGGTTGAAGCCCTAAATAAGTTGGATATTTTGTTGTATAGGTTGGAGCTTGAATATTTATAAAAGAGGATTGGATTCCTCACTATTTTCATTAACAAAATTATTTGTTTTGTTCAACTTCTTATGTTTTATTTCAATCGTTAACTGACATAACATAACAATTGAAATAAATATTGATTGTGCCCCCCACCCCCCCGCCTATTAGTATTTCCCACAATTGGTATCAGAGTCAGTTCCTTTAGGCTCAGCCTACCAGCTGGAAGGAAGATCCCTGAGAAAAAATGGCAAGGTCAAGAAGGAAAGCCTCCAAATCCTCTAAAGAAGTCTCCTCCCTGATCATGAATTAAGAGGTCATTCAGGTTGATAAAGCTCCCTTGTTGGATGGAACAAACTATATGTCATGGAGCAAAAGAATGCAGTTCTATTTGATGGCTCTATGATATGAAGTATGGGAATTAGTGGTTACCGGAAGCATAGTGACAAAGGAGTCAAAAGAATACAATACAAAAGCAGTGAAGGTGATCTTGAGTAGTCTATCATACTTTGTAAAAGTCAAGATAAGTCAACGTTCTTTAGCTAATTTCTTTTTGGGACAACATACAAAAAATTTATGTAGAGTAATATGCTCTCATGATAGCTGAACCAAAACTAGAATATGTAGAACAAGAAAATGATCAAGAATCCAAGAAAACAGATGAAGGTAAAATCGAAAACATAAGAAACATGAAAGACATTGAAGTAAAGATTGAAGTAAATCTTAAAGCAGAACTAGTGGCTACTCTAAAAGAAATATGTAGATTGACAAAAGAAAATAAAGAGCTTGAAGAGAAGAATCAAGATCTTGACCATACAAAGGAATACGTTATTATCCTTAGGCTCCATGTAGAAGAAATATCTAAAGAATTTAGCAAGCTTGAAGAAAAAATGCAGCAACAAGAAAGGATACATGAAGAAGCCATCACCTCACTAACATTTCAGCTAGAAGAAACAAAGAAAATGGAAGTAGTAAAGATATAATTGATGAAAAAAAGGAATATTGTGAGAAACCTGAAGAAGAAATTATCTCATTGAAAAATGAGTTGACAAGCTATGCAAGAGTCTAAAGAGTTCTCAATCATTGGATAGCATTCTTAGCCACTAAATATTATTGTTTGATAAAAGAGGACTAGGTTATAAAGGTGAATCTCAAAATATTAAATTAGAAGAAAACCCTGAAAGTGATGAAAACCAAAAGATTGTTGCAAGTGCTTCCCTTCATGAAATTTATTCTGATGACTTCAAGGAATATTTCCTTTATGCAAATAACAATGAGGATCAGCCAAGGATTGAAAATCCTCCAAGGCAAAACAATCTCAGAAAATCATCAAGGAAAGTCTTCTCATCTAGGTATCTATTGGCTTTGTGATACAAGTGTTGTCCTTGATGGCAACTAACTCAGAGGTATGATACAGGTGTTTTCCTTGATGGAAACTCACTCAGATGATAGATCATAGTGCAGCAGGTCAAGGGACGGGTATATGCAAGTTAACCTTGATGAAAGTGCGTATACATGTGGGTTAGCAGAAGAAAAGGGGCGTATACGTACACATGTAGGTTCACAAAAGGAAAGGTGCGTACATGTAGAAAACTAAGTTTTGGCCCATGGTATTTGGTCCATGGTATTTGGTCCGAAGTGTTGACCCCAGATATTGCGTCCAAGGCATTGGTTCTACGTGGTTTTGGACCATGGTATTGAGAGAGGCCTAAACCTATATAAGGAGAAGATAATTAGGCCAAGAGGTGCAAGTTTGCAAGTGATGAATATTTGATGAAGTGTGAGATCTAGTATGTTGGTTATGGGTTTGTGATGCTTTGCTCGATCTGAACCAAGGAGGCTCCTATGAAGTTGATAAAGGTTGATGGACCAGGATCTTGAAGACTAAAATGTATTATCATTATATGGTATGATCATGAATAGATCTGAATACTGACGCATGTTTTATCCTTTATATCTTATGTTTTGGGTATATTTGAAGTTGGAAATTGCAGCGAAGGTATAAGTAATTATTTTTATATCTGTACACGGGTTCTCTCTAGTGAAAGTGCGTATACACGCTAGTTTGACACAGTCAAGTAGTGTATACATTATGAGATTTGATATTTCAGGTTGTTGTTGGTTCTAGTAGTTGTTGCAGAGTTCTGGGCTCTAGTCTATGTTTTGGTGGCTGTGTTTTGATGACAGGGTTTCAGTGATTCAGTTGTTGGGTGATTCAGAGTTAATGATTGTATTGCAGTAGTGATTGTTTTGTATTTATGGATCCAGTCTGAAAATTTATGAAACGTAGTCCCTGGAAGAAAAGAGAAGGTTGTAACCTTCTGTAGGTCAGCACCTACGTACTAGTACATCAACTAGTACAAGAGCTAAGGGGGTTGTAGCTCCCTTCCAGGAGAAGTTGGAGAACGAGAGAAGGTTGTAGCCTTCTGCAGGTAGAAGGCTGCGTATTGGTATATGACTGTACTAGTATAGAAATATTGTAAAAATAATTTTCTTATTAAAAGAAGATAGAGATGAATTGCAGCAGGTGGTTTTCACCCACATTGGGTTTCCACCTTATATCATGGTGTTCATGTGTGATGATCTATTCTGTTTTACTGCATCTGTTTACTGTTCATATGGTTAGTAATGTTCTGATGCACTCATTGAAGATCAACTAACTGAATCATAAGTTTACTGGATATATGCTAGTTGCATTAAACACAGTTGCGTATATACGCTAGTATCCTTAACTGAAGTAGCATATATGAATCTAATAATGGAAATGAAAAGATTATTGGTTTGCTAATACTGATTCACACCCCCCCCAGTATTATTTCCAACAATTGGAATTAGAGCAGGTCCTTCAGAAGAAGCTTGATTGCTTGAAAGGAAGATCCATCAGGATGAGTAATCACGAAAGAAAGGGATCCATCAGACCACCAATCTTCGAAGGGAGCAATTTTTTCTACTGGAAGATAAGAACCACAACATATCTATAATCGCTTGGAACAGATGTTTGGGGAATCGTGGAAGGAGGATACACATATCCATCAGCAACTCCTACAGATACAACAGATAGAAAGAAATATGAACTCAATGCCAAAGCTGTTACTATCTTATTAGGAATTTTTTCACAATCATAATTTGTCAAGGTCATGTAGTTCAAATTAGCCAAAGAAATATGGGACAAAATCATTCTAAGCTACGAAGGAGATGATCAGGTAAAATGTGCTAAGCTTCAAACTCTCATAATACAGTATGAAACTCTTAAGATGCATAGTAATGAAAGCATATCTAATTACTTCCTGCATATAGATGAGATTGTCAATTGTATGAGGAATCTGGGTGAAGAAATTAAGGAAGTTGTCTTAGTTGAGAAAGTTTTCAGAAGGTTTTGAGATCCTTGGACATTGTTTTTCATGTAATAATTTCAGTGATAAAGCTATATATTGTAGAGAATACTACAATAATGATTATAAATGCTATCATCAAAACCCTAGAAGTAATATTACAAGCAGACAAGACATAATCACTAATGGGTACAACGCTAGAAATTATAGTTCAATTGCTTTGTTATTCATTTTCAGTGTAGACTGTTATCAATGTCACAACTTTGGACATATAGCACGATATTGCAGAAGTGGCATGAAATGGGCTCCTATGAAAATCAAAGATAAAAAATTATTAGAAAATCCTACCAAGGTTTAGAGAAGAAAAAAAGTAGAGCCAAAAACCGAAAGTCATGAATTAGCTCGATATGTTCAAGATCGAAGTTTAAATTAAGGGCTTACAACTATGAATGTTTCCATGAGACCCGATATCGATAATATTAACCATGATGATAAAATTTACCCTATTATGAGGACATCAATGACAAAATCACCGAGTTTTCAGGGAGTTGCAATGCCAACTTGGTTGGAATCTTTTGTGGCATAGAATGTTTAGTGAACATGAATAACTTTTTTCCTTCTAGTTTGGGTGATTCTTATCAAGCTTACTAGAAAACTGAAAAGCCTAAAATTTTTGTGGCAACACAATGTCAACTCAACCTGCTTGTTACTGCAGGGGAGAAGGGAGCCACAAAAGTTCTTACTGATGCCATGCAAACATTACATTTATCTGGAAGAATGAACCAATTGTCAATGCCTCCGTCTAATTCCAATATTATGGAAGGTTCATCAACTAATCTTCTAGAATAATATCCCACTCTTAATCATGATGGGGATATTCATTTTAAGTTTCCTACTATGAATCAAGGGGCATGAGTGAAAATTTGCCAGAGATTGCTTCAAATTCTTATTTGTCAACAACTTGACTTGAAATTGCATTCCTTTGAGTACATCTAAAACAGGTGGGGTGAGATGAGTTCAAATAGATCTTGTAATAAAGTTGAAGCATCTATTTATGCCTTTAAACAAGTAGGGAATTTAGCAGATGACTTGTTTCATGATCCATTTTCCTTGATGGTTTACAGTGATATGGGCATGTCTCAATATGATGTTGCACAATATTTCGGCTAGATTTTGATTACTCATGATATTACGCCCCAATTGGATCCAGTTTGGGGTATTCTATCAAAATTTTGTTGATGAGTTTGCATGTTATAATTCTGTGGGCTTACTTTTCAGTACTGAAGATTGAATTTATCAGAAATCACACTCTTAAAACCATGATATTAGTAAACACTTATTTCAAGAGACGACAAATCTCAAAACAAGAACAAGTCACCTAGATGAACTAGTAAGGATTCTCCCATGTTTTTTAATACTATGGAGGCTCATTTTACCCATGTCAAAATTGAAAATCATTTAGACATGAGAACTAAATGTGAGTCACTGATTTTTGTAGAAGGCATGACAACTTTAGAGCATTCAAACTTCTATCTTAATTCAACCCCTACAGAGTCGAACTAGTAAGTGACATTAGAGTCAAGGAAAACAACTTGTATGGGAAGGATATTCATAGTTTAAATAGACCTGGGTCTACCAGGTCCAAACCCCTTTGGAATGCACCAAGTTTCCTCTCTTTTAGGCCTTGGCAGTAATAATAGCATTGGAAAAGTTCAAAGAATTGCACTTGTAAAAAATCTAGAAATTGCATGAAGAGGTTTGCAATTGATATTAAAACTTATGCAACAATAGTAACAATAGAAGCATGAATAGGTTTGACAACCCTAACCACTGAAATAATTGTTTGGAGAAATCCTTAGTGACAGAAAAGAAAGGGGGAGAAACTAACAGGTCATAAGAGGAGTAGATGATAGGGGGAGCACCTAATTTGTCATTGATTTCAAAGGGGGAGAAAAGAAGTATAGTAAAATAGGCAAGCCATCAGTTGAGGGGGATTTTTTACTCAAGTTGTTGCCATCAATGCCAAAGGGGGATATTTTTGAGATGTTGTCATTGATGGAATAACAAGGGTCAGCTATGGCCAAGAGCAAACATGGGCTTTACTCTTCTCATGGGCATTACTTGCTACAATCCATTGAAGGTTGATAATTTATAGGAAAACTACAAGTAAAGGCTAAGGTACTTCTCCACATGAAGACAAAAATTGATCATGGAAATAATATGATGGAACTCAACATATGAAAACAAAACAAACTCACAAAGGTATCAGAAACACCAAATTTCACGTTTGACCTTATAAAACAAAAAATAGAAATCCTTTGGAGAATGTCACCACCTATGAAACATGATGAATCCCACTATATGGCTCGTTTAGTAAACCCATTTTCTACCCAACCAAAGAAATCAAATAAGGTCTAGTGTAAGTCATATCCCTTGGAATTTGCATCATATTTAAATGCCTTTGTAAGGTTTTGAGTCACCACAATATATAAGATCCTAATTTATTAGGAATGAGAAGCGGATCAAGGGATAAGTTATTAAGAATAAAAGGTGGACCAAGATGTGAGGGTGAAAGCCTAAGAGAGGCTACAAACTTATTCACAATGAGAGGATTAAGAAAGGATCATAAGATACTTGGAATGAAAGTTGGGCGAAGTTATTAGAATCCCAACAACACCATTATTGTTGATCATTACGCTTGGATGACAGAATTGATTATGCATACCTAAAGAGAATATTTTGTGAATGTTTTCAGTTCAATTATGTGTACACCTCCATGTTTGCATTATGACAAATGTGTTGTCCTCGATGGAAACTCACTCACAGGTCAGTTCAGGTTTTGATAAAAGGCAACTCACAGTGTAACAAATCATTTCAGAGGTAACAGGGCATTGGTACAAAAGAACAGGAAGATGGAACTAAGGTCCACTAATTAGAATAAAGAAGTTGAAGGAAGAGGATGGTGTAAAGCAGTTTAAGATGTATACGCAGGTCCACTTTTTCAAAGGAGTGTATACACACAGGTTCGCAGAACAAAAAGAGCGTATACGTATGCATGCACTTTCACAAGAGGAAAAGCGTGTATAGGTTGTAAAATCAAGGAAATTCAAGAGTAAAGAATACCAGGGGTCAATACCATGGTATTAGCCCACAATATTGAGTGGAGTAACGACTATTTGATCCCGTCCAAGAATACCACAGGTCCTAAGTGTGGTTTTGGTCCGAGGTATTGAGACAGGCCAAAAACTATATAAGGAGGAGAAGATCAAAGGGCCGGGGTGTGCAAGTGAAAGGGTTTCTCAGGAATACTTCTTTCTGAAGTATATTTTATGTTGTAGAGGCTATGATTGTGATATGATCTAAAATATTTTGTGCACCTTGTATTTCAATGTTGGATCAGGATCATGAGACCTGAAATGACTTATCATTAAAGTATCTGATTTTGGTTGGGCTAGATCTGATTTCGTACACCTGTTTTATTCTTTAAATGTCATGATCTAGGTATGTCTGAAGTTTGGAATAGCAATGAAGTTGTGAGTTAATATTTGCATATCTATATGCTGGTTCGCCTCGGTAAAGGCGCGTATACAAGGATGTTCGATTCTTCCAAGTAACGTATACAAAAGAAAAGTCTATTCTTCAGAAATGACTAATCTATTTGATCAGTTCTATTGTTTTATTGCTGTTTCTCAATGAAGTCTTCCTAGATCTGAAAGTAAATATGAATGCATAAGGAGTTTGGTATCTGATTGATTGATTTTTTAAGTGAGAAGGGTCATCTTTGCCACTTCCTATTTAGAGCTCTCTAAATTGACAGTAGATGTCATTAGGGGAATTTTGAGGTCTAAAATGGGCCTCCTAAGAAAAATGTACAACCGAAATAAAAATTATAAGAACCAATAGGATTAAAGATGATCATGTCAACCGTGGGGGATGATTCACCTTTTTTGGAATACAAAAGTATCAAGATTAAAAAATAATAAAATAATAAAACTACTTTTTCCACTCGTATTTTCAACTTATCTCTCTAAGTTTTTACTCAAATTTCGAGCAAGAGCACTTTTTGGATGAAAAATTTAATCCCTCATCCAAGGAGTACCCATGTTGCATACTTTTGATGGATCCTACTACATGAAAGATGAGAAATACATGAAAAAACATGATTGCAATAACATTTTTCTTGTATTTCTCATTTTTCATGTAGCAGGGTCTATCGAAAGTATGCAACATGGGTACTCCTTGGATGAGGAATCAAATTCTTCATCCAGGGAGTCTTGCCGCTCGAAATTCGAGTAAACCCATAGGGAGATAAGTTGAAAATATGAGTTGAAAATATAGTTGTTTCTTTTTACCCTCTAAAATTTGATGATATAATATAATCTAATATTATTATTTCCACTACTATTTTATATTTCCTTACAAGGTCCATTTTAGACCTCAAAATTCCCCTAATGTCAGTATATTGTTGGTTGGTACAGACTTGATTCATAAAGTTTTATGTTTCAGTAGTTTTGAAGGTATACGCAAGTTTGGATAAAGGAAGTAGCATATACACGCAGGTTGGGTTCAGTAAAGTAGCGTATGCATTCTGATGTATGATTTTTGAGGTTGCAGTTGGTTTTGAATGATGATGCTGGTTTCTGGGTTCAACATAGTGTTCTGGTGACAATGATCTGATTGTTCATATTAACTGGTTGTTGGTTGATGCAATTTGAATTTCAAAGTTTCTGATGGGTCCAGTATGAAAACTTGATGAAACAAGGCCTTCATTTGTATTGTTGTGTACCAGGAGCATCCAGTCTGAAAATTAATGAAATGTGGTCCCTAGAGGAAGAGAGAAGGTCGTAGCCTTTTGCAGGCCGACGTCTACGTACTAGTAAACACATCGGCTAGTGCAAGAGCTAGAGGCTTGTAGCTCCCTTCCAGTAGAAACTGGAAAATGAGAGAAGGTTGTAGCCTTCTGCAGGTGGGTGCCTACATATTGGTATGAGTCTGCACCAATTCAATATTGTAAACAAATTTTCTTTATAGTAAAAGAAGACAGAGATGACAACAGTAGGTGGTTTTTATCTCGCATTGGGTTTCCACCTTAAATCTTGGTATTCATGTGTGTTGCTTATATGTGATGGTTTATTATGTCATTACTACACATAGTTACTGTATAATAAGTTATCGATGCATTGATTTAAGATATACACATGATAAATCGATTAAATCCTAAGTTCTCTGGATATACGCTGGTTTCTCTAATCACAATAGCGTGTACATGCAAGTTCACTTCACTGATTCACCCCCCCCTCTCAGTATTATTTCCAACAATTGGTATCAGAGCAGGTCCTTCAGAATAAGCTTGATTGCTTGAAGGAATATCTTTCAAGATGAACAATCATGAAGGAATGGGATATATCAGAGCACCAATATTCAATGGGAACAACTTGGTATATTGAAAAATAAGAACCATAGACTATCTTCAATCACTTGGAGCTGATGTTTGGGAAATTGTGGAAGGAGGATATCGATTTCCAACAACAATATCTACAAATTCAATAGGTAAGAAGTTATATGAAACCAATGCCAAAGTAGACAATACCTTATTGGGAAGTTTGTCAGAATCAAAATTTGTCAAAGTCATGCAACTCAAGACAACCAAAGAGATATGGGATAAAATCATTCAGAGCTATGAAGGAGACTGCCAGGTAAAACATGCTAAGCTTCAAACTCTCAGAATTCAGTATGAAACTCTTAAGATGCATAGTGATGAGAGTATTGCTAGTTATTTTTTACGTGTAGATGAGATTGTTAATTGTATGAAGAATATGGGTGAAGAGATAAAGGAAGCTACCTTAGTAGAGAAAATTTTTAGATCTTTGTCTTCTAAATTTGAGTCAAAAGTATCTGCCATAAAAGAAAAACAAGATCTTCAAACTATTACTGTGGTTCAACTCCATGGAATTCTAACTGCCTTTGAAATGAGGAAAGGAGGTCCATCAGATATGAGAGAAGCCGCTTTTAAAGCTTTATCAAAGGGAAAAGAAAGGGAAGAGCACAATGAACCAGGATAGATTTAAGAAGAAGAACATGAGGTAAATTTTGTCAAGAAGCTTCAACGAGGTTTCAGAAGATTCAAAGGTAAGCTACCATTCAAATTCTTTTCTTGTGGTAAAGTCTTCCATTATGCTGCTAAATGTCCTCATAAAGATAAATATGAAAAGGGAAAGGAATATGCTAAAGGAAATAGAAAACAGGTTGTTAATAGAAGGAGTTACTATACTCATGAAGATAGTGATGGTTTATCTAATAGTGATGAATATGAAACTGACCAAGATTATAAACTACTCATGGCTTATGACAATGTTGATTTTTTGGATGCCTTAGAAGAGGAAGACTTTCTTGAAGAAATCACAAAACTCTAAATCTATTTAGAAGAAAAGAATATGATCATAGATACGTTGACACATCAACTCACTGAAAGAGAAAAGCACAATGAAAAACTAGAATGTGAAGTTGCGGGTCTAATAAAAGAACTCGAGAAGACAAAATATCTTAATCTTAGATTTGCTAAAGGATCATAAACTTTAAATGAAATCATCAAAGTTCAACGTTCTCCTATTATAAAGACAGGTCTTGGATATACTGAAGAATCATCCCAATCTCAAAAGCTGCCAGCCTCCACCAGAAGCTATCTTGATGCAACAAAGACTAGTGAACAATATGTCAATCAACTGCAAAAGCCTAAAAGTACTCATCAAGTAAATCATGCTCAATTTACTCCAAGGATTAACATCAATATAAGCATCAACCAACAGGTAAACAATGCCAAAAGATTCTATGATCGCAGAAACTTCTTTAATGGACAATGTTTTTCATTCCATAACTTTGGTCATAAGGCTGCTCAATGTGTTGCTTACAAAACCATCATGACTAGAGAAGCAAAAAGTCAAAGGAGTGTAACAGGAATCAAGAAAAGTTCCTATAATAACTTTTCTCCTCTTGAAGATGAAATAGAATGTTCGTTTTGTAACAACTTTGGTCATGAAGAATCTGCATGCAGGAGAAAAGTTCAGCCAACATTTCAAAAGGAGCAAACATCATCAAATTCCAAGATATGGAGAAAGAAGGAATCTCAATCAGAAATATGTGACATAGCTCTGTATGCAGAAGGACAAGAGAATCAATGGTACATCGATAGCAGATGCTTCAAACACATGATAGGTGATAAAGAGAAAATTCATTCATATAATGCTTTAGAAAAGGAAAAGAATGTCTCATTTGGAAATGACACACTAGTTGTCATTAAAGGTAAAGGTTCTGTTTTCTTGAAAGAAAAGGTTAAAGCTGGAAATGTCATGTATGTAGATGGTTTAAAGCATAACTTGTTGAGTGTCGGTCAAATATGTGATCAAGGAAATGAAGTTGTGTTTCGATCAAACAAATGTGTGGTTTGTGAGCTTGATACAGGAAATACCGTAATCAAAGGTACAAGAACTCCAAACAATTTATACATACTCAAAGGAGGACAACAACAATGCTATCTAAGAAAAACAGATGAAAATTGGTTATGACACAGAAGATTGGGGCATCTAAGCTTTTCTCAAATAAGAAAAGCATGCAAGCTCAAGGCGGTCCGTGATCTTCTAGATATCAGCATTCCAGAAAATACCATATGCAAACCATGTCAAGTTGGTAAACAAACCAAAGTTCATTTCATTGAAAAAGAAGGATCAACAAGTAAGCCTCTTGAACTCATCCATACTGATTTATGTGGACGAACAAGGAAAAAGTCACCTCATGGAGAAGAATACTTTATTTTATTCATTGATGATTTTTCTAGAATGTGTTGGATAGGTCTACTAAAGCATAAAGATGAAGCATTTGAAAAATTTAAAGCCTTGAAAGCTTTAGTTGAAAATGAATCAGATCGAAAAATCAAATGTCTCAAATCTGATCGAGGAGGAGAATTCATATCAAGTGAATTATTTGATTTTTGTGAACAACATGGAATAAAAAGGCAATTCTCAGTCGCCAGAACTCCTCAACAAAATGGTGTAGTGGAAAGAATGAATAGAACTGTTCAACAAATGGCTTGAGCTATGCTTGATGAATCTGGAACTCCTGCAACCTTCTGGAGTGAAGCTGCATTTTCCGCCATGACTATTCTCAACAAAGCGAATGTTCGAGTAAATAGCAATCAAACTCCATATGAACTTTGGTATGGTAAGCCTCCTACTGTAAAACACTTTAGAGTTTTTAGAAGAAAATGTTTCATTAAAAGGATTGATGAAAAACTTGGTAAGTTTGAACCCAGATCAGACGAAGGAATTCTTCTTGGTTATTCATCCAGAAGTAAAGGATACAAATCTTATAATAAAAGACTTCAATATTTTTTTGAATGCATTGACGTTGTAATTGATGAAGCATGTAGAAATCTGGAACACATGAAATCAACAGAGGATTATGACAATGAAGAAGATGGTGAATGCTTTCCCATATCAAATCAAAATGATATAGAGGAAGAAACCAATGAGGCACCAGAAGAAGATACAACAGACATGGAAAAAACTCCATCCAGGTATGTTCAAAAGAATCATCCAGAATCTCAAATTCTAGGAGAAAAAGGGTCTGGAGTACAAATAAGAAGAACTCTTATAGGGACCTCAAGTTATCTTGCATTACTATCCTCCATAGAACCACATAATGTAAATAAATATAGCAAAGATGAATGTTGGGTTAAGGCCATGGATGAAGAACTTGACCAAATTGAAAAGAATGATACTTGGGAATTACTTCACTGGCCTCATGATAAAAATATTATAGGAACAAAGTGGATATTTATGAATAAGTTGAATGAAAATGGAGAGATTTTTAGAAACAATGAAAGAATTGTTTGTAAAGGGTATGCTCAACAAGAAGGTATAGATTTTGAAGAAAATTTTGCACCTGTTGCTAGACTTGAAGCCATAAGAATGTTTCTTGCTCTTTCTAGATTTCGAAAATTCAAAGTATATCAAATGGATATAAAATCAGCTTTTCTTAATGGAGATTTAGAAGAAGAAGTTTACATTGAGCAACTAGAAGGATTCATTCTAGGAAATGATGAAAAACTTGTATGCAAGCTCAAAAAGGCTCTTTATGGTCTGAAACAGGCTTCAAGGGCTTGGTATTATCACCTTGACAAATATCTACAACAACAAGGCTTCACAAAAGGTTTTGCAGACAACAACTTATATACAAAGATTGAAAATGATAAACTACTAACTATTGTTGTTTATGTTGATGATATCATATTTGGTATCAATGAAGAATCTACGAGTCAAAACTTTGCTTCGGTTATGCAACAAGAATTTTAAATGTCCTTACTTGGTGAACTCACTTATTTTCTTAGTCTACAAGTACATCAAACAAAAGATGGTATTTTTCTTTCACAAACCAAATATCTCAAATAGATCTTGAAGAAGTACGGAATGGAAGATTCTAAACTAGTATGTACTCCAATGGTAATAGGATGTAGTCTCAGTTCTAATGATGAATCACCAACAATAAACCAACCAACTTACATATCTATGATTGGAAGTCTACTTTACCTAATAGGTACCATACCTGATATCATGCATGCAGTAGGAATAGTTGGAAGGTTCCAAGAAAATCCAAAGGAATCACATCTTTAGGTAGTAAAAATAATATTCAAATATCTTCAAGGAACTCAAAAATTTGGTCTATGGTATCCTAAAGATACAAATTTTACTCTTAATACATATACAGATGTAGATTGGGCAGGAAATGTTGATGATCGAAAGAGCACTAGTGGATGTGCATTCTATACGAGTTCATGGTTAGTGTCTTGGTTCAAAAGAAACAAAGTTCGATTGCCTTATCTACAGTTGAAGAAGAATATGTGGCTGTTGCATCTTGCTACACACAACTACTTTGGATGATGCAAACATTGCAAGACATTTAGATCACATGTACTCCACCCATCTCCATTCTATGTGATAATACAAGTTCCATCAGTATTTCGAAAAGTCCTCTCATGCACTCCAAGACAAAGCACATACCCATTAAGTACCATTTTCTATGAGAACAAGTGCTTGAAAAAAAGGTTAAATTGGAGTATATTCCCTCCAAAGAATAGGTCGCTGATATATTCACCAAACCGCTTCCCAGAGAAACATTTGAATATCTCAGACACAAGCTAGGAGTAGTTGCTGCATCATCCTGCTGTTAAATCTAGTTTTTCAGAGGAAGGTACACATACATGAGTTTCATGAAGGATAATCACATATATACGCGGGTTTCTGTGGCTTAGACTCTGATATGGGTTCTCAATCTAATATTGATGATTATAGTCTAACGATATGCTTTGTTCATTGTTTTTTATCTGACTGCTGAAGATGCCTTGATGAATGTTTTGTTGACAATGCACAAGTAGCACAGGTTCAGGGGGATCATTAGCCTTCACAAACATTCTGCATTGTTGGCATTATGGTTGCTGATTTCAGCTCTGGTTTCTGATATTCATATTAATTGATGCATAGGTAATGTAAAAGATCTATGGGTAATATTTCTCTGTCTGTCATAGCCTATTTTTTGAATGATTCCTGTTGGACATATGATGTAATTTTGTATCCCCACTATGCACGGGAAGGATGATGTAATAATTCATATATTTCAGTTATGTATAAACAATTGGTATATCCCCATTTGGTTGGATGAATGAGTTAAATTTGATTTATCCCCACTTGGTTGGGAGATTGATGTATGTATGAGTCTTTGGTCTTAGGGTGGTCATAGTCACTTAGTTGAGTTATAGAGTCATGCTATTCTTTTGAAACATATCTCTGCAAAATTTGCATGTACTTAGGGGGAGCATGGACAACATAATGTATATCAAAGGGGGAGAGTATTTTGGTGTTGCTTGTTATCTTTAACAGTTTCTACATCTTGCAGTAATCAACACCAACATGGTTCCCATCAAGTCTAAAGGGGGAGATTGTTGGAATTATGACACAAGTGTTGTCCTTGATGGGAAACTCACTCGCAGGTCAGTTCAATTTTTGATAAAAGGCAACTCACAGTGTAACAGAACATTTCAGAGGTAACAAGGCATTGGTACAGAAGAACAGGAAGATGGAACTAAAGTCCACTAATCAAAATGAAGAAGTTGAAGGAAAAGGATGGTGTAAAGCAGTTTAAGATGTATACGTAGGTCCACTTTGTCAAAGGAGCGTATACATGCAGGTTCACAAAACAAAAAGAGTGTATATGTATGCACACACTTTCACAAGAGGAAAAGCATGTATAGGTTGGAAAATCAAGGAAATTCAAGAGTAAAGAATACCAAGGGTTAATACCATGGTATTAGCCCACAATATTGAGTGGAGTAACGACTATTTGATCCCGTCCAAGAATACCATAGGTCCTAAGTGTGGTTTTGGTCTGAGGTATTGAGATAGGCTAAAAACTATATAAGGAGGAGAAGATCAAAGGGTCAGTGTGTGCAAGTGAAAGGGTTTCTCAGAAATACTTCTATTTGAAGTATATTTTATGTTGCAGGGGTTATGCTTGTGATATGATCTGAAATATTTTTTGCACCTTGTATTCAATGTTGGATCAGGATCACGAGACTTGAAATGACTTATCATTGAATGATCTGATTTTGGTTGGGCTAGATTTGATTGCGTACACCTGTTTGATTCTTTAAATGTCATGATCTGAGTATGTCTGAAGTTTGGAATAGCAACGAAGTTGTGAGTTAATATTTGCAGATCTATAAGCTGGTTTGCCTTGGTAAAGGTGTGTATACACACAGTTTCGACTCTTCCAAGTAGCATATACAAAAAAATCCTATTCTTCATAAATGTTTGATCTATCTGATCAGTTCCGTTATTTTACTGCTGTCTGTCAATGAAGTCTTCCTAGATTTGAATGTAAATATGAATGCATAAGGAGTTTGGTGTTTGATTGATTGATTGTTTAAGTGAGAAAGGTTATCTCTGCTACTGCCTGTCTAAAGCTCTTTAAATTGACAGTAGATCTTCAATATATTGTTGGTTGGTACAGACTTGATTCAGAAAGTTTTATGTTTCAGTAGTTTTAAAGGTATACGCAGGTTTGGATAAAGGAAGTAGGGTATACACGTAGGTTGGGTTCAGTAAAGTAGTGTATGCATTATGATCTATGATTTTTGAGGTTGTATTTGGTTCTGAATGATGATGCATTTTTCTGAGTTCAACACAGTGTTCTAGTGACAATGATCTAATTGTTCAGATTAATTGATTGTTGGTTGATGCAGTTTGAGTTTCAAATATTTTGATGGGTCTAGTATGAAAATTTGATGAAACAAGGCCTTCATTTGTATTGTTGTGTACCAGGAGCATCCAGTCTGAAAATTAATGAAATGTGGTCCCTGGAGGAAGAGAGAAGGTTGTAGCCTTCTGTAGGCCAGTGCCTACGTACAAGTAAAAAACATTGGCTAGTGCAAGAGCTAGGGGGTTGTAGCTCCCTTCAAGTAGAAGCTGGAAAACGAGAGAAGGTTGTAGCCTTCTACAGGTGGGTGCCTGCGTACTGGTATGAGTCTGCACCAGTACAATATTGTAAACAAATTTTATTTATATTAAAAGAAGATAGAGATGACAACAATGTGGTTTTTCTCCCACATTGGGTTTCCACCTTAAATCTTGGTGTTCATGTGTGTTTCTTATGTGTGATGGTTTATTATGTCATTACTGCACAAGTCACTATATAATAAGTTACTGTTGCATTGATTAAAGATCTACACATGATAAATGGACTAAATCCTAAGTTCTCTGGATATACACTGGTTTCTCTAATCATAGTAGCGTGTACACACAAGTTCACTTCACGCAAGTAGTGTATATAAATATGTTTGGGAAATGAAATATTATTGAACTGTAAATACTAATTCACCCCCCCCTCATATTATTTCCAACACTCCCCCATCTATTATAAATTTCCCTTGTTAGATCATTTCTCAGGATAATTCTATAAGCAATTGAAGGTAGGCGTAGTGTTAAATACAAAGTTGGCTTTATTAAGGAGACCCTAAAATTGTATAAATAAGTGACCCTTCACTCCAATTTAACTCGACTAGGTAAAAGACTAAAAAAAGGACAATTTGATATCTGAAGATAATTAAGTTTGTTGAACATGAGAAAATATGAACTATGATAGATTGGAAGGATCAATCCACACTATGACATGAAGAATAGATGAAATGACTACTAAGACTATTGAATAAAGGCAATTCTGACCTTTGAAGAAGACTATAATGGAGCATTTCATGGTTTCGATTTTGTTTTGGTTCAAGGGGTTTTTATTTAGATTTTTGGGGCATCTTTTTGATTGATCTATTGTACAATAATTGGAACCTATAAGATCAACCTCAACCCTATTAAGACATACAATTCATCCTATAACTTTACGCTTACAAAATTCAGCCCTCCTGTGACAAAACTTGGCTTTGTGGACAAAACTCAAACCTATTTTGAGGACTAAAATCAATTTAGTATTGGCACAAGATTTTGGGCCTGTGGGTGACTGATATTGAGTTTTAATACATATGTTGGAGACAATTTTGAGCATCCATTGAAGGATTTTTTGAAGTTATACTTAAAGTTATGTTGGAGCAAATTGGAACTAACCCTGAAGCAGGTTTGGTATAGTTTTTTGAATACATATTAGTAATCACTTAGAGAGGACCTTTGAAGACTTTTGGAGTAGAATTTTGTTAATTTTTCTTAGGACTGTATTGTTCTTTGCTTTAGATAATTGTATTTCATCATTTACATATTGAATTCACCCCACAATATCATATCATTATTCAGATTTTCAACATTATTCAACAACATCTGAAATTATATAGAAAGAACAACATCATCATCAATGCAACGAAACATAAAGGAACAATAGAAGAAAAACATTCACACATAGAGACACTAGGATTGGTTAGAGACCAGGGCAAAACCCACTATGGGAAAACCCTTTCAAATTCTTCTTCTTATTAGATTGTCATTGAATGATTCAACAAAGAGAGAGTACAATGATCCATATCTTCAACCATAAACATATCCAACAAAATCAACTAAAAAACATCATGAGATGAACCCACCAATGCCAATAATCAAAAACATTGATTGAGAAGCTTGCGGCTAATTGTCTAACTCCGCAGTCAACTAACGAAAACTTCGGTCAACTGAAAAATTCAAACCTTAGGTCTCAACCGCACGAAGAGAGTGTCATGTGTGCAGCTGAAACCCTTCAACTACATGCATAGGCCTACATGCCTACATTATAGCTGAAAATTTCCCGTGACAAGTCTGCGGTCGGAAACCAAGAACCCTAAAACATGTGCAAGCTTTGGACCCTGTAATCTCGAACCTACATGAACCAAATTTCTGTGAACCATCTAAGACCTGTGCGATCCAAACCAAATAAATAAGACAAATGATGCTTCATGATGATGTCCAAATGAGGGTCACATGTTAGCCATCTATGGGTGTCCAATTACTCTTTTGGACCGACCTTTTCTTTTGAACACATGTGGGCTTTAATTCAAAAATACACTTTACATTATCCAAATTGAGCACTTTAATAGTCAAAATTTGTCCTCTCGAAAGGAGGAATCTAGTCCCATGATTGGAATTTTTCATTGAGCTTCCAAAAAATTAACACTCCCTCTAAGATAGGGAGAAATTCCAATCCTGTCATCATGTCATGTCCCATCTCAAGAATCTCATTATCAAGTGTCGTCATTTCTCATCTCAGATCATCTTTGCTTATCCCTACTTATCTCCTAATTGTATTAGCTCATATGTTGATATTCTCGAATATAAGAAGAAGAATAATTTGACATCGAAGGGGAGCCTAAGTTGCCACCCTCTATCCATTAGGGAGCCAGTGCTACCACCCAGAATCACTACCAGTGGGGAGCCCAATGCTACAACCCTGGAAACCTCTACCAATGGGGAGCCAATGCTATGACCCAGGAAACTTTTCTCATTGGAAGTCAATGCTACAACCCAGGAAACTCTGCCAACAAGGGCCAATGCTACGACCCGATAAACTCTGCCAGCAAGGAGCCAATGCTACGACCCAGGAAACTCAGCCAGTAAGGAGCCAATGCTACGACCCAGGAAACTCTACCAGTAGAGAGCCAATGCTACAACCCGAGAAAATTTTCCAGTGGGGAACCAATGCTACAACATGCGAAACTATGTTGATCTTCACAACATGACCTTTAAAATTAAGTGGTAGAGCACCTACATCTCTAGCCTGAGAGGGATGTCACTTACCATAAATAGCAAGGATCACGCCTACCTCGAGCAACTAGCACTCATTGGCTAGATGGGTGTGAAAGATAGATTCCAACTCAGTTATACTTTGCATAAACCAAGATAAGGGAGCAACATCTCCGACCCTATGGGTAACAAATAGGGGTGATACCCTATTGTCTAGATATACCTAAACCTAAGGAGCCGTACATCTCAATTCCTCACCTTGGGATCTCAAGTAGGGGGGAAGAGTCGTCTTAGTGTCCTTAATCAACCCATAGCCTTACTTCAAAGGGTCACATCCATCAATCCATGTTGCTCTCTATAGATCAAAAACATATCAACGTGCTCACATCTGGTACCAACTTAACCAAATCACTGAAGTGTTGCTTCAAACATCACCAAGGGAAGTAATACTTTGTTTTCCTGTTCATGTAGGACATCAAAATCAAACATTACGTTAGAGAAAAAATATGTCACAAAAATGATACCTTATTCATTCTCCCTCTAATGGAGGCAACAACCACAAGCCTAAGCTTATCTCATACAACAACATCGTCTCATATCTATGAATATATATTTTTCCTAGCAACGTACAAGATTCTTTTCCAATCGAATCCCACTGTTGATATCACAATATATCATTGTCATATCCAAAACCTACTCAAGCAACTCTCCAAGGAGCCTCCTTAACCAAACTTCCCCATAACTAGCCATGGTAACAACAATGTACTCAATGTCCTCTTCCAATTATCAATGTATCCAAGTAGACTCATATCTCTAGAAGATATTTCATCTCGAACTTAGTGGCCAACTCCCTCTTATGCTTAATCATTAGAGGCTCACTACATGTCAAGAATAGATCGTCAGCATATAAAATCAAAATGAAAGGCGTAGCCTGGAACAACTTAAAGGTTTAGATCAGACTACTTTTAGGCTTCAGTAATTGTCTATCCAGACTCGTGGAGCTTGATACAAACCATACAATGATTTCTTAGAAAATTACCTGCTCATAGAACTCTTCCATCATCTGCTCCATGTCTGTAGGACTGTCATACTCCTGGTGTGCTCCTGGTCTCATGCATAAGAGTTCATATTTTACGACCTACAGGCACAACCACACCCATAGTATTTTTTCCATTCGGTTGTGAGTCCTATAACCACACTCTTAAGCCTTCTTTCATGTAGTTGTGGCTTGGAATAGGAGAAACCTTCTCTGCTCAAATTAGAATTTGCCAAAAAAATTCAACAACAATAGATGGTTACTCATTATTAGAATCCTTCCTTCAATAGTCAAGTACTAGGTGTTAAAATCCCATGAAGTGTTTCTCCCTCTGAATGAGAAGCCTCTTCAATCACCACTATAAACTAGTCTATCATAATATTGTCATGCTACAACAAAATTGTTAGATCACAAACTATACCATTTTCTTAGACATATATCATAACAAGTCACCATCATGTTATCAAACATTCATTAAGGGTTAGTGTCATATAAGAGTATCTCCATACTTCAAGGATTATAATCATCAAGTCAGGGCTTCCAATTCTACCACATGTCATATTTACTAATCAAGAGAATCAATCTTATTGTTACACTTTCATCATGCTTATCTTAAGAATTAAAAAAAAACATCAATCTTATCATATAAAAACAATGTGCTTGCCTTCTTTAAGAAATCCATCATGTCTATAATGAAAGATGCTTTCAAAATACCAAGAGCACCAATATATATCACATGTACCATAAATCAAACTTACTTTGATATTCTTATCATACCTCAGGGCTTACCTTTCCATCCAATATTGCAGCTTACATACTTTGTATTATTCATGTACATTTGCAACTTGTAACACTTATTTATCATGGGTAGTTGTAGCTCTTCGTCAACTTTCCACTAGCTCTTCTCTTCCTGCACTAGCCATGATCCTAAAAAAGGATAAACTTATCACATCTCATCAGGAGGCTAGAATAATCCAAATACTCAAATATACATGTAAGAAATATAATCAATGATCAAATCAATAAATATAAACAAAAGTAAAGACATAAATTGAAAAAGTACTAATCTTCAATTAGAGGTGAGCTCTCCCTGTTGAACCAACCTTCAAGAGTTAGGACAATCCATTGACCATATAACATTGATTCCTTCAATATATTAATCAACTTCATCAATAACTAAGGCATAATTGAGACAATCCCATCTAGGGCTATATCAAACCTATCACAAGTGCTTAGAAAATATTTACAATGATCATGCTAGGGTTTCTAGATTGCATATCTCAAAATATCTTTCATAATCTAGGGTTTCTTCCAAACCCTAACCTCATCAAACCCTAATACACAAATTTCCTAGGATTTATTTCAAACCCTAACATTCTTTTAGGTCTCCATCATCTTCTCAGGGTTGATCTCAATGACTTTTCTTCAACCCAGCTCTGAAACCATGTTAGTTTTTCTTAGGGATATATTGTTCTTTTCTTTAGATAATTGCATTTCATCATTTACATATTGAATTCACGCCACAACATCATATCATTATTCAGATTTTCAAAATTATTCAAAAACATATGCAATTATATAGAAATAACAACATCATCATCAATGCAGCTGAATATAAAGGAATAATAGAAGAAAAATAATTCACACATAAAGAAACTAGGATTGGTGAGAGACCATGGAAAACTCACTACGGGGAAACCCCTTTCAAATTATTCTTCTTATTAGATTGTCATTGAGTGATTAAGAAAATAGAGAGTACAACGATCCATATCTTCAACCATAAACAAATCCAACAAAATAAGTAAACAAAATCATGAGATAAACCCAACAATTCAATAATCAAAAACCCTGATTCAAATCCTGTGGTTAACTGTTGAACTCTGTGGTCAACTGAGAAGTTCAAACCCTAGGTCTTAACCGCACTGAGAGAGTGTCATGCATGCAGCTAAAATCATTCAACCACATGCATAGGACTACATGCCTATGGTTATAATCGAAAATTGTTTGTGAAAAGCCTACAGTCAGAAACCAAAAACCCTAAAACACATGCGAGCTTTGGACCTTGTAATCTCGAACCTGTACGAACCAAATTTTTGTGAACCGTCTTAGACCAGTGTGAGCCAAACCAAAGAAATAAGAAGAATGATTCTTCATGATGATGCCAAAATGAGGGTCACTGGACTTGTATTTATAGCCATCCATAGGTGTCCAATTTCTCTTTTGGGCTGACCTGTCCTTTTGAGCACATGTGGGCTTTAAGTTAAAAATACACTTTCCCTTGTCCAAATTGAACACTTCAATAGTCAAAATTGGTCCTGATCCAAATTTAAATAGTAATGCAACAAATTACAGATATATCCATACACACAGAGATGCAGCAGAAATAAAACTTCATTTCATTAATATCAAAGAACTAAAATATGCTTACATGCAAAATGGAAATAAACTAGCTCGGGCGATGGTATCTTATCTCTGAGAAGAAATGTGGTGGCTACATGCCTCTGAACTATGTTACAATGAGGCTTGAAGGCCTATTTATTATTGAGAAAAAATGGAAAACCCCAAACATCCAAAAACCCTAACCCTAGGAGATGAAACACCAAACTATGGGTCCCGTTGGGGTAAATTGGTACATCAACTTCCCGGGGTTGTAACTTTGGCATACGATCTCCCTTGTACACACATGATAGCTCATTAGAAAGATATATCTAAGGAATACAACTGTTGAAAATGAATATCAAGTTAAAAACTCATATTCGCCACCAGTGATTTTCCAAAAAAGCGTCGTTTAGGGCCTCAAAACGGTTCCAGAAGTTCAGGACCCAAAAAAATGCCAAAAATAGTAAATTGTTCTACAATTAAGGAAACTAAAAAACTGAAAGAAAAAATGGTGGGGGTCCAAGTGGAATAGATGGGTGGCTACCAATATCCACCTAGATCATTCCTCCCCCCCTTAGGAAGCAGTGGTCCCCATTGCATTGAGTTCCTCCATGAGATGAGGAAAATTTTGTTGTACTTGGTGCCTGGTGAGCCACTTGCCCTGGTGAAGGAATCAGCCTGCTTTGACAACTTGATATAGTTGGATCCTTTTCTATCGGGGTGTTATTGATTTGTGTGTCCATGATCTGATCAGTTGTGGCTTGTTCCACGCAGTCTGGGTTTAACTTTGTTGGTGTGTGTTGTTTTACAATGTTGGACGTTTCCAACAATGGTGGAAAGTAGGGTCGAAGGCGGTCCACATTGAACATTGGGTACGGACCAAGGAATGGTGGAATACTGAGCTCAAATAAATTGTCCCCTACTTCCTTGGTGATGGTGTATGGCCCATTTGGAGCAGGTGAATCTTGCGGTGGGGCCCAACGAGGCGCTCCTTCTGCAAATGTAGCCAAACTTTGTCACCCACCTAGAACTTGTGTGGCACTCGATGATGATCATGTCGCTGCTTGTACTTAGCATTGGCTTTTTCCAATATGTTATGGACCTATTGGTGGATGTGTTGAATATGCTCAATGAAGTTTTTTGCCTTGTCATCTTCAGACTGGACATGAGCCGAATTTGCCTAAGTAGCTGCAAAGGGTATGGCCACATCAATGGGACATAGTGGTTGGAATCCCAAGCCCACCTGAAAAGGTTTGTGGCCAGTCGAACTATGGAGAGCTTGGTTATAGCTATGCTGAACATAGGGGAGGCTCTCATCCCATGTATTTGGATGCTTAGAGTTGTACATGCGTAGAATGTGTACGATCATCCTGTTGACGACCTCTGTTTGGCCATTAGTTTGGGGATGGAAAGTTATGGACTTAGTGAGCTCAGTGTCTAGCATTGACCAGAGACTGGACCCAAATATACTGAGGAACCAGCTGTCCCGATCTGAGATGATAGACTATGGGATCCTAAAGTGTACCCACACTCATCCAAAGAAGAGTTTAGCAGTGGCTTCTGCTGTGATATTCTTCTTGCAAGCCACCATAATGGACATCTTCGAGAATTTGTTGACGACCACAAAAACATAGTCGTTGCCATGCTTAGTAGAAGGAAGGCCCAACTTGTAATCCATGTAGATGGATTCCCAAGGTCAACTAGAGGTAGGAAGCAGAGTATAGATGCCTTGCTTCTTGATGGTCAGTTTGGAAATGGCATAGGAAATGCAGGATCTGATGTACTTCGCGACATCTTGTCGAATATTTGACAAATAGAAATATTTTTGTAGTACTGCCACTGTTTTCTCGACCCTAAAATGCTCAATGACCTGGCTGTAGTGCGCTTCCCAAATCATCTTGGCACGCTCTCTTGAAGGAACACAAAGGTGTCCCAGGTGGCATAACAATGCATCTTGGAGGTGAAAATATGGAACTTGTTGACCCTCCAAGAGTGTTTGGTATGTGTGGCCGAATTCTGGGTTGCTTTTGTAGAGAAGTGGCCAATCAGAAGTCTCGTACCCACAAGAGTCGAGCACGATGGTTAACACCATGATCGATGGTCGGGTGAGGCAGTTTGCAACATTATTGGTGTTTCCCTTCTTGTACTTGATATTCAAATGGAACTGTTGCAGGTATGTGGACCAATTTTGATGGCAATCATTCTACAAATTCCCTTGCATCTGTATGACCTGAAGGGGTCGATGGTTTGTGTGAATGACTATTTCCTTCCCCAAAATGTAATGCTTCCATTGTCGCTAGGCCTACACAATGGAATACATCTCTTTTTCATAAGTGGGATACTTTCGGATTGTGTTCAAAAGTGTCTCAATGTGAAATGCCATTGGATGCCCCTGTTGAGTAAGGATTGCCCCAATAGCATAGTCAGAGGCATATGTCTCGATCTCAAATCGTTGTTGCAAGTCTAGCAATGCAAGCACTGGTGCAGAGCAAAGGCGATGTTTCAACTTTGTGAATGCCTTCTGTTGAGATTCATACCAAAATAATTTTTCTTTTTCTCCTCCCTTGGTGACTTGACTCAAGGGCCAAGCAATATGAGAGAACCCCAACATGAATCTGTGGTAGAAATTGGAAATACCCAGAAACCTGCGAAGCTTTGTCAGAGTGGTTGGGGCTGGCCAATCCCAAATGAATTGGATCTTGGCTGGATCCACATGTACCCCCCTCTCATCAATAATGTATCCTAGATACTGAACCTAGGTCATGCCAAAAGTGAATTCTCCAAATTGGCACACATCTTGTTCTATCTCAGTGTTTGGAGAACCTGTTAGATGTGGTGGAGGTGGTCTTCCCAACTCTAGCTGAAGATCAGGATGTCATCCAAGTATACCACTACAAATGAGTTGGTGAATGGCTGCAAGATGTCATCCATCAGCCCCATCAAGGTTGCAGGAGAATTCGTCAATCTGAAAAGCATAGCCATCCATTTGAAAATTCCCTCTTTGGGTTTGAAGGCAGTCTTCCACACATCAGAGGGTTCGATTGGTACCTGGTGATATCCGGACTTCAAGTCGATCTTGCTAAAATATTTTTCCCACTTGAGTTGGTCCAAAAGGTCATCAATCCATGAGATCGGGTACCTATTCTAGGCAATGATCTTGTTTAGTGCCCGATAGTCAATAAAGAGTCTCCAAGTCCCATCCTTCTTCTGTACCAACACAATTGGGCTCCCATAGGTCGATGAATTTGTCCGGATGTGACCTTTCTGCAGCAGCTTCTGAATGTACCTCTTGATTTCATTGTTCTCCATAATAAAGTGCTCATATATTGGTCCATTGGGAAATGACACACCTGGGATCAGATCGATGGAGTGCTTGACCTGGTAGTGCATAGGAACCCTTGTGGGGGAGGTGAAGATGTCCTCGTACTCCGCCACGACCTTGTCCATATGTTGTTGTTGTGAAAAGGGGCTCTGTTTGGTGGTCGTGGCCACCATATTCTTCTTTCCCTAAGGGCGTATCATCAGGAAAATAAATTTCTTGGTTTTGGAAATGAGCTTATTGCATTGTTTTGCAGTAACCAAAGAGATGGCGATAGGCCTCTGCTATCCTATACAACTTATTTCCCAAGGTAACAATAACATCACGAGGCCTTGACTCATACACAACATGTCACTTCCACAAGTATGGTTGGCCTAATAATACATCACAAACATCAAGAGGAGCAACGTCACATAATACCTCATCCATGAAGGGCTTGATGTTATATGGAAGGTGGCACTGCTGGTTGATGCGGAGATCCCGTCCTTGGTGAAGCTACCTGATGGTGTAGGGTTATGGGTGTGTTTTGGTCAGTAAGCCTAACCACTTCGCGACCTCTACTGAAATGAGGTTATTTTGGCTACCGCTGTTGACAACAAAGTGTAGCGGGGAACCCTTTACCCACATATGGGAGTGGAAGAGGTTCTCCTCCCCTTTGGATCTTCATGTTCCTCCTTTTGGATCTTCATGGTGGAAATGGTTGTGTTAGGCTCTGCATTGATAATATGGTTCCCTTTGTCATTCCCCTTATCAGGTTCTGACTTAGAGTTGGAACATGCATTTAATTCAGAAGCCTTTAGCTCGGCCACCAGTGTCTGCTTGGCCCGACAGTCACTTGTGTTGTGAGTGGAGCTCTTATGCAACTAACACCACTTTCTCGTGTCCTTCTTCGGCTTCACGGTGTTGTTCTTTGCTTGCATCTTTGGCGGTTTTTCTTGGGTCTCCCCACCTTGGCTTTGTCCTTTGTTCTGTAGTTTGGGGGCACCTTTCCCTTGCTTTAGATTTGTAGATCCAAAGTCTCACTTTTTCTATTTAAGATTCTTCTCGATCTTGAAAACGTATTGGTATGTTGTGACGAGCGAGGAGATGTCCAGGAACTCCATCTCATCTTGGATGTGCCTATGTAGGTAGCCACAATACTTGAGTACCAAATGTTTCTCGGAATCCTTGATACCCAACTTCATGCGAAGGGTATGAAAAAAATTGGTAAACTTTAGCACGTCTTGGTCCCTTCCCTATCGTAGCATGGTCCACTTTATGTATTTATCCTCATAGCTCCAAATAGGGTAGTAATGCTCCTTGATGGCGTCTTGGAATGAATTCCTCTTGGGTGTGAATGAAAACAGTGAGGGCGTACTTTCATCCTTCTTCTCACAGTAGGTTTCCCACCAGTCCTTGACATGGGGGGTGACTTTGAGAAGAGCAAAAGTAATCTTTTCCTGGATGGAAAAATCATGAATAAAAAAATATCCTTCTAGCAGATTTAACCATTTATCTACGATGTCTGCATCTATTTTACCCTCAAATATGGGAATGTCAAAGTTTACTTGTACCTTAAAAGGAGTGGTGCCTCCAGAGTGGCTACTGGATGTGGATGTGCTGCTAGTGGGCATGTAGGTTTTAACCCCGTACAGAAATTACCTGCATATGAATTCTAAATCACAGGAAAAATAAAAATGCGAGAGCATAACACATAAAA
>APFE030199812.1:122515-134583 GCA_000404065.3 Pinus taeda
TTTCCGGGGCGCTGCCCTAGACCCCATAAAGTGGGGTTACGGGTACCCCTCAAACCCCCTGTTAACTATGTGGAAAGAATATAACACAACCCAACAGGGCAACCGTTGAAGGATCTGGATAAAGTTATCCATCATCGCATTCCTTTGTTTTTCGAGGGCCTCCTCGAGCAATATTTTGATAGGAACTCCTGTTCCCTCATCTTTCTTTTCTTCCCCCATGGGTGACTATTGAGGTTTACGAGGCTAATCTTGCAAAGGCTCAACTAGATCGAGCCCTAACTCCTTATACCCTAACCTCTTTGGGGACATGCAAAGAAGAATCAAGAAAGAGTAGACTGCTCTGATACCACTGATTCGAATTTAAATAGGAATGGAAAAAATTACATGTATAACCATACACATAGAGACATAACAAAAATAAAATTTCATTTCATTAATATCAAAGAACTAAAATATGCTTACATATAGAATGGAAATAAACTAGCTCGGGCGATGGTAGCTTATCTCTGAGAAAAGATGTGGTGGCTACATGCCTCTGAAATGTGTTACAATGAGGCTTGAAGGACTATTTATTATTGAAAAACAATGGAAAACTCTAAACATCCAAAAACCCTAACCCTAGGAGATGAAACACCAAACCATGGGCCTCGTTGGGGTAAATTGGTACATCAACTTCCCAGGGTCGTAACTTTGGCATACGATCTCCCTTTGATGCACATGATACCTCGTTATAAATATCTATCTAAGGAATTCAACTGCTGACATCAAATATCGAGTTGAAAACTCATATTTTCCATAAGTTATTTTCCAAAAAAAAAATCATTTAGGGACTCAAAACGACTCCAGAAGTTCAGGACACAAAAAACTGAGAAAAATAGTAAACTATGCTACAATTAAGGAAACTGAAAACCTAAAAGAAACAATGGTGGGGGTCCAAGTGGAATAGGTGGATGGCCACCAATATCCACCTAGATCATGTCCTCACAAAAATAGGAATCTAGTCCCATGATTGGAATTTGTCATTGAGTTGCCAAAGACTTTACAACTTTTGGAGACCTTTCCTTGTAGCAAAATATGAATCCTCTTTGAAGCAGTATTGTAGCAGACTTTGGAATAACTCTTGAAGAACCTTTTGAGTAGATATTGGAGATATTGAAAGACATTTGTTAATTAGACTATAACAAACAAACTTGAATACCTTATGAAGCAATTTTTGGAGCATTGTTGGAATAGACTTTTAAAGCAAATTTGAATCAGACTTTGAAGAATTCTTTGGAGTATCTTGGAGACCATTTGTAACATCCCTATAAGCCTTTGTTGAAGAAAATTTGGAGTACCCTTGGAACGAACTTGGAGAAGGTCTTGAAGGCCCTTTTAATCAACATTTGAAGTGTGCTTGGAACATACTTTGGAAAGTTTTTGGAGACATCTTGGAGAAATTGATTAAAGAATCGAGAACTTGGTAATCTTTGAAGCAAACTTGGATACATTTTTGAAGCAAGCCTTTTGGATGATATCTTGTAGCATTATTAGTGTTCTAAAGTATATTGGAAGTGTTTGGTTAGCTTGGAGCTTAAGAGGATTGGTGTCCTCCTTGAGACTATGTTGGTGCCTGGATTTGTATTTGAGGATTGGAATCCTCCCTATTTTCATAAATAAATAAAATAAATAAATAAATAATAAATAATAAATTAAATAATAATTATATAATATATATATAATATATAATATATATATTATATATATATATATATAATATTATTATATATATATATATATATATATATATATATATATATATAATATAAATATATATATATTATATATATATATATATATATATCGTTCTACTTCTTTTGTTCTGGTTTAATTGTGGAAAAAATTTCATTGGAATAATATAACAATTGAAAGAAATATTGATTCATCCCCCCTCTTAGTATTTCCAATAGAAATTGTTGCCTAAAAGTTCAACTTGATACCCAGAATATGCCTAGAAAGTCACACATGTGAGGTCAAGGAAAGAGAGAGAAATGCTTGAGATAAACTCATCCTTATTTGTCCTACTTCGTCCTTATTCTTTGTTGAGATGCCCATAATATCTCTTGTCTTGTGAGAGGTTGAATGGTGCTTTGTGGAGGAGTTTGAATGCTCTATATATAGTGTTATTCCTATCTGAATGTGTTTCTCTTCATTGGGGCAGACATAACTTGAAGGAGGGCCGACTTGACAAGTTTGGAGCCAAATATTCAAATTTCAAAATTGAAAGTTTTTCTCTTTTGAAATAGACATGAAGAACATGTCTTACAATAATATTTTCAAGGGCTAATCAATAATATTGACATGAAGATCATGTCTTACATTTTCAGTATATATTTCAAATGCTAAAATATAAATTATGAAGATCGACCATAACTACAAAATTCAACACTCACTCTTAGCTAGGGAGGTATTCATAATGACTAGCTAGATGTTCTCATGTTAACAATTTTTTGTAAGAAAATAAAAAAATCCAATTACCATAGTCTACTCAACAACTATGACACATGGTAAATAAATAACATCAATTGGTTACCAAAATATGGTCAATGACTGTGGCACATGGAAAACCAACAACATCAACAAGTCACCATAATTTGGTCAGCAACTGTGACACATGGTACATCATTAGAATCAACTAATCACCATGATTCTGGCCGGCACCAATGATTCATGGTATACAAAATCGGCCTATTTCACCATCATCCTGGTTAATCTCTCTGACTCATGGTGAACCCATAGGGATGTAGAAATAGCTCAAAATTTGCAACCGCTAATGAAATCAGACTGAGATCAATAGGCTTAAATTTCTTCTACTCAAATTGTGGAAAGGTAAACATACAATAGAAACACATGCAATCATTCAATCACAATGAACACAATATTTTTTCTAGGGAACACAATTGGGAAAAACCCCTCCTTTTTTTGTATTATATCATATGAGAAAATTGATCTATTACGATGACAACTTTAATCCTTGAAGCTCAACTTGCACTGCAATACTGATCTGTTCTGCTTGAGTCTACTCTGGAAAATACTTAGCCAAATCTAGCCTCCTGATTGTCGAAGAAAGTATAAATAGGTTCGGTCTTCATGACATTGTAATTATGATTTTTGTAAAAATGAGTTTATTATTCCTTTCTACACGAGTTTCATGAGAAAGAGTTTTATTTACTAGTAGCTCCCATTGAGGGCCTTAGGATGTCAAAGAGTCAATGTCATTCTCTTCTTAAGCCTAGACAAGTCTATAGAAAAGTCTAAACACCCTCCAAAGACCAGCACAATCCTCTTGAAGAAAGCAACAAACAAAATGATGGAAAGAGCAGTTATGTTGGGCCCAAATTGTATATTGAAGAACAATCATGTCGGCTCAATTAAGGTGACATATCTATTCATGAATACAAGTTGGATTACATACAAGACAAACCACTCTATATACCCAATAGGGTCTATGCAAAAGAGAGAGAATATGTAGTGCCCACTCTAGTTTTTTGACCCTAATATGACATTATCTTAGATACATTAGTCTATGAGGAACTTAGGTTGAGGATCCAGAAATGTGACTCTATTATTAGTGAATGAGATAGTTATGTATGTTCTCTATTTATATTTTGATTATGATATAATTAATGGTTATGTGTACTGGTGAAAGTAGTAAAGGATAGGTTTGATCTATATGTATGGCTCCATTAAGGTTATGATGATGCTATCCATGATGGAGGTATCACCTATGTTAGCTACTTACATTAGTTCTAGTTCACAATGAACAATGATGTGAATGACCAGATGGTGGTAATAATGCTATTATGACAATGACTAACACCGAGAAACTTGGCTACTGATTATTATTGAGTATGGTAGGAAGCCACCAGAGGCACTCGCACATGATAAGTTGACAACACCTAGTTTGATGAAAATTTATATCATTTTATCTTTGAAATTTTAAGTCAATTTTGAAACCTGCTATATATGTTTATCTATATTCTGATGATATGTTAATGGTTGCAGGCACAGATTAGTTGCTTAGCTGAATGACTCACATATGGGTGATGGGGTTGTACAAATGGATGGAACTACATGGGAGGGGTGGGACAATGTCCTTGATCTCACCCACTAGCACTCCCGTCGTGACTTGGGCTGGAATGGTTGAAACAACTTTGCCTTGAAGATCATAATGCCATGAGGGCAGGTCCCAAAGTTGGGTCGCTCATGAGGATTTTACTTGGGGGCGCATATCAAGGCGGATTCCTTGATCCCCAACACTATTAGTCTCACTATAGAAGGCAACATAAGAGATGATAACGGTCTATGACGTTGCACCTATACTTTCCCCTCATAGTCATTGAATGCTTAAAGGGCAAGTGGCATGACACCCTTGGAACTTCAAGGGAATTTATTGAAGGGCATGACCAAATTGGCACCCTTGGCATCACAAATAAAATGTTAGGTGTGGCACTCTTGGAACTTCAAGGGAATTTCTTAAAGGGCACGACCAACTTTGCACCCTTGGCATCACAAATAAATTGTTAGGCGTGGCACCCTTGGAGCTTCAAGGGAAGTTCTTGAATGGCACGACCAAACTTGGTACCCTTGGAATCATTAAAAATAAATTAATTGATAAATATAATCAAGAAATGAAAACTAGGTAAATTTACATCAAGGGTAAATGAGGTTAGAAATCGAGGTAATTAAATCAAAAATAAAACTTGGGTTAAGAGGATCATAGGTAGAAATAAAATAGATTACCTTAACAACTCTACCCTTCCCATGTTGGAAAATATTAGGTAGATGATGTAGTTTAATTAGGTAAAAGGGGAAAGAGGGACATAATTTTAGGATAAAGATTAATCCTAAACTAATTAAACCTAATTAAGAGAAGAGGAAGGTGAATTAAAATAAGAATAATAAATTAATTTTAGAGAAATGTTAGGAACCTCCATGTGGCAACAACCCATAAGAATATCCATCTAGAGATAACTGAGTTTAATTAGGGAGTAGATAGGGGATCAAATCTTGACTCATTAATTGACTTTTAGTAATGAACACAAATTAAGGAATAAAAAGGGGGATAAAGAGGAAACTAGGAGAAGAAATAGGAATCTTGTTGAGGTGAGGAAAATATTAGTTTTAAATTAAATAATTTTGGGAGACCCTTGATGAGAGAGTGACACATGGGTGGGTAAATAATCAAGCTATTAAATTATAAAAAAATAATTAATTATGTATGACATGCCAAGTGTCATCTATGAGGACTCCTATAAAAGGGGCAAGCCATGGGAGAAGACACTTTTTGGGAACCCTATTGTTGTATGGATGAGACGACGTCAGAGCAGTGATTACACAACTATAGTGAGTTTGGTGAGGTAGAGGATTTTAGAGAGGGGACTCTTGAGCCAAGGAGTGCTCTTCTCTACTAGCTAGTGCATTCCTCCATTGTACAACCCCATTGCAGCTCGGGGGTCCACGGGGAAGAAGAGTACCCAAGGAGTAGGCTGGGAGGTTAACCGATGGGTCATCACATTCGGATCAAGTATGTCGTCACTCACTCTCAAAGGTGACCGGCAACAAGGGAATACAAGTAACAACAAAACAAGTGGAGTCTCGTCTTCTGGTGAACGGTACATATGTGTCGCAATATTATTTTGTATGATTGCTTTATGGTCTTAGTTAAACATATCTGTAAATTTTATGATATTTTCAATGAAATAAAATGTAGGGATGTGTTAGACAGTGCTGAATAAATTTGAACTCTCAATGTCTTTCTCTTCTGGTTGTATTTTATCGTGATTTATTTTGAACATATATAGTATACAAATGATCCTTACACTTGGTATCAGAGCTATGTTGAACCCTTGAGGCCTATGGACCCATGCATGTATGACTAGTTTTGTTTGCTATATGTGGGTATTTATTTAAAATCAAATTACTCAAGTTTAAAAAAAAAACGTAAGGCAATAAAAATAAAAATAATATAATTAAATATTATAATTAAATTGAAGATACATTAAACTTAGAGTAAAGTTGTTGAAACAATTTTTGAGAGTGATTTCCTTGAATTTGCATAAAAACAATTTGGCATTGGTGTTGTTTTCAATTCCATAAGAATGGATTAACGAAAATTCAAAACTTTCAAGGGGACCAGAATAAAAAAGCATCATGTGGATAAAAAAAAATGCAGATGCAGGTAGTTAAGGAATTTTTGTATCATTTTCTTTATATATTTGTGTGGCTATTTTGTGTGACCACTGTAGGCTCAAAAAAGATACATGGAGGGTTTTAAAAACATTTCATTTGCAGGTATCCCCATTAGATATTTCAGGAAGCCGAATAGAAGAAAGTGCTTCACCCCTCACTTCACGGCCAGGGATTGAGTAAAGAAAAATTTAAAGTTTTGAAGCCATCTTGCTTAGGCCAAGAGGGACTTTCTCCATTTCAAAATCCAAATTGTTTGCAACAAAGAATATTCACATTTTTCAAAAAATTTCTTTTAAGTTTTTATTGAGAATTTGGCCCTAATGTTACTTGCAGGCCGCACTAAAATTTTAATGGAAATCTGTGGGCTGAGGGCCTCCTTTTCTGTGAAGAGTTATTGTGATAATTTCTCCATTAAAATCGAGTTTCAAATTTGCAGAACTTATCACATTACAAAGATAGGGTTTTACCATGAGGTTCTCAGAAAATTTGAAAGGGTACCAAATAAATTTCTGAACCTTGAGAATTCTTTTCTTTGGGAAGGTCACGTCCTTTTCTGATTTGAAGCAAAAGGGTTTCTTTCAAAAAATTCTAAATCTTTTGGCAGGATTTTCATTTTTTTGGGTTCTAGGAAGAAATTTGTGGCTCAAGAAAATTTATTTGATAATTTTGTGAAGTAGCCGTTAACACACTTGCCTCATTTTGCTACACCACAAGGGGTTTGAAACCAGTTTTCATGGTTATGAATTTTTGTCTTTCTAACCCTTTCTCTTGTAGAGAAAAAATCTGATTTATTAGAGCTTGGTTTGATATTTTTTTGTGAAGAAATTGAGTACAGGGGTGATTTCAAGGTCGAAAGAGGTTTTTGGAAGGACCTATTTCTCTTTAACTAAATTTTACATCACTTTGCAGAGGATCAAAGCCATTTTTACCACATCAAATTGTTGAAGAAATTTTCCATTTTTCTCTCTGGCCTAGGGCTAAGGGTGCTTCTTTATAGTGTCTGGTCATTTGCATAATCTGTGAGGGCTACAGGCTTTGAGACTCGATAAAAATTTCCCCAAGAATTTAATAAAACTCAAGCTAAAATTTTGATCAAATTTTGGAGTTGACTGTAAGATTTCCTAGACACACTACGCAAAGAGAAGAAGAAAACCAAATATGGGATGTGTTCTATTAAATTTCAATGCAAAATGTATAAAAATGCCTGCTGTTTTGGAAGATTAAAATAAATAAATAAATAAATAAATAAATAAATAATATAAATAAATAAAATAAAATAAAAAATGCTTGACCGTAAGATTTCCTAGACACACACTACACAGAGAGAAGAAGAAAACCAAATATGGGATGTGTTCTATTAAATTTCAATGCAAAATGTATAAAAATGCCTGCTGCTTTGGAAGATAATTAAAAAGAAAAAATGCCTCTATCTTCAAACAACACAGAGAGAAAAAGTTGGACAAACACTTGGTCTCAAAATACCATATTCCAAATTAAATAAGAAGAAAACAAACATGGGATCAAGGATATGGGCTATTATAAATTTGTTTTAACGTCTTTAGTGGGTAGTTACAGAAATGCCCAAATCTTCAGAATGTAGCCAACACCTAGTTTCAAATCCTCTATGGCACCACAAGGAAGCATACAACTTTGAAATAGAGCTGGAAACCTAGGAAAAACGTTGTGGGCTCTTAGCATTTCATTTCAAACCAATAATAAAAAAAAGGGGTTCAATTCATTCCAATGGTCTATTGTAGTCTTGATCAGGTTGTTTTCTCATTGGTCAGGTTGAAGAATTGGACTATCTCCCTGATCTGTATGCAGGTCCCTCTCATCTACAAATTCTCCCTCTTCTTCCCTTACTAGAGGTATGGGTATCAAATCTTTAGTCTCCATATGATTTCCTTCCTTAGAGGTTTGGGGTCAAATCTCCAATCTTGTCCCACCTCATTTGCATAACACCACACAATGGCACGATGGAAATGTCTGGGGAAATTAGCAGTCTCAGAGATTCAAATCTGAAAACATAACAATTGCAATTCCAGAAATATGACACAACAACCCAATCCCAAATTCAACCTCATGAATAAATCTTCAGACTGGAGATTACATTACTCGAGCTTCAGATCTTTGGCGTGGCTTCCGATGGTAGAAGAGTGTCATGAGGATAGAATGGGCCTCAATTCATGTGAAATCGCTGGGAAACATGGGAAGCCAATGGCAGATTTGGTTGAGCAGTTGACTTCAGTTGAAGTGAAGTGCGTTTCTATTTTAAAGCCCTCTTGTTTACGTGAGTATCTAGCCAAGTACACACAGATCTGTTTGAGATCAGAGCCAGCTACACTCAGCGTTCATGCTGGCAGTTTTCTAGAACACACACAGGGACTGATTTGCTCATGTTTTTTTTTGGACTGTTGGTTCATGGGATAGTGTTGATTTAGTGGCAGTTCATAACATTCATTACATTTGTTTGCTGGTAGTTTTCAAGAGTAAATTGTGGGATATGTTTCCCCTCATTTCCACGCAAATATATGCTTGTGTCACTCATACTCATACCCTAGGCTGAACATAAGTATACACTGCCACATTTTAGATTTAACCTCACATATGTTTTGGTCTCCGACTAGTGACTCCTATTTTAGAAATGGTTATGGCAGAGAAACAATAAGGGGCTTTTCCCAGTTCTCACAACCCAGAGTGCATCCAACCAAATTTATCTCATATTTTCCTATCAATCTTAAACCCAAACTTAGTTCACAACAAACAACATCAAGCCCACACGCTTAGCTACACCCTTAAGTTTTGTTTAGTACAACATTTCCATAAGTTTTAAGAGTTTAGGAATATTCTGAAGCCTGGATCTAGTTAAACATTTCATATGAGAATCTCCACAACTTTGAGACCACAAACAATGGAAATATACCATGATGCATTTCAGATTTTAAAACTAAGATTTCAAGATCAAAAGCAAAAGTGAATGAATAAGTGGAACCAAAGACGCTACTATTCTATTTTTTTTTTAAAACCTTTTTTTGTATGGAACATGTAAATATACTATGTGAACGATTGCTTTCCTTGTTCATGTTTGTCACAACAACTTTTCTGCTTGCATTTCCCAGAATTTCTACAATATTTCATTGAAAATTGTTATTTCTGAGGCCATTTTTATATTAATTTGGTTTGAAAGGGGAATCTCGGAGGGATTTTTGGTTAAAATTTTTCGGCGACATTGATTGGAAATGGTTGTCTATTGATCTAGGTATTAAAATTGTTTGATCTACTAAGGTTATGAACAATATGATGGGCAAAGGTGAGGAAATTCCACCCACATACGCACAGATATAAGCATCTGCCAGTCTATTCAGGCCATATGCATCTACTAGGACAAAATTACACCCACATGTAGTTGGTCTAGAGGGCCTCTTTTCTTGGAACAAAAATCCAATCATTTGGAGATTTGATCATTTCCCACTGAGATTCCAACTTACTCTTCGAAATTTAAACTCCAACTCTAGTCTTTTTCTCTTCAGTATTTTCTTAAGGCCAATGACTTCATTGAAGAGTAAGGTAACGGTCTCACTTTGCACTCTCAGACTCTGCCTGAGATAAAAATTTCAACCTCAGAACTGTGCTTAAAACCATTGCCTCAATTTATTTCGTTTAATTCAGAATAGATTGAATCATACATCCTTGGGGTTTAAGTTGAAAGCGAGCAGCTACAAGCTCGAAGGCCGTAGAGTAACAAGAATATTTTGATATATTATTAAAGACCTCGACATATATAACAGTTAAGTCTAGTGAAAATCTATCATAGTTGATTTTGGCGTAAAGTTAAATTGATTAATGGGGTTTTAGTTTTCTTTCATAATTCTTAACTAATGAGATTTTGAAATGTGTCTAAATGATATTTCAAACATTTAGTCGAATAGATTAGGAAATTCATATTCTACTTCAATCAATATTGTTTTCCACATATAAGTATTTCTTGGAGATTATTTTTCTTCACATATATATTTAAATTATAACTATGTGCAATGCATTTTTGTTTTTATTTTTCAATTCAAAAAAAAAATGGAGAGACCAAATTGAACATTGAGTATCCAATCAATTATATTTGCAACTGTACCTTCAATTTCTCTCAATTTTTCAATCAGAATTATTTTTAAAGGGACTTACTGGAATACCACCCTTACTATATCAGTTAAATTTAAGACAAATAGAAACTTCAAAGCAATATCTAAACATGCTACTTTATAATACTTTAAGTAGCATATTATTCCTTTCTTTAGTCCATTCTCTTTTTATCTTCTTAAACATCTTCCAAACGGTTGAACAATATTTTGACCCTACATTTTCCTATTCATTGGATATACTCCATGTAATTTTCTAGGGTATCAAACAGAGCACAAACATTTTTGTGATATATTTGAATAAATAAATGATAGTTACATCATGCTTAGAATATATATATAATATTATATCTATATATATATAGTATATATATATATAAATATATATAGTATATTATTATATTTAAATATAGATAATATAACGCTTAAAGCTACAGAAACAAAATCTTTGTTTAGGGTGGTGTTGAAATATACAATAGAGAAGCTCTCATCCTTAAAAAGAAGCACTCATCCTTAAAATGAACTGGTCAATGCACATGTTTTATGACAGATAAGGACCTCTGAGTGCTTAATATATTTATAACAATTTAATGATTAACAATCACCAGAAATTAATAACAATAAAATAAAACATACAAATAAGTTTGACTAATGAAACTAGTTCCATCTCATTTCAATAAGTTGTCTTTTCATCGTATAATACCAAAAACTTAATCTTGACTTCGTCATACGCTAATTTTCTTGATTTAGGCTTTATGACTGGTTGGATGTGAAGCATTTTAATGCTCTAACAATAATCAAGCCATTCTTTTAAAAATTAATAACAAGTTAAAAGTGCCACATTATAAATTGACATATGGAAATTATGTTTTATGTAGTAATATCTTGGTTAAATTTAATATTTACATCAATTGTATAGAATTATTATTTATTTATTTATTTTTTTAATGGGTATCACTGAAATTAGGATGTGTCTTGAAAAATATATTAAAGTTAATTTGTTTGAATTGTTAAATAATAATTTGAATTACATTATAGTTTTCATAAATATAGTTATTGATATAAATATATATTATAATTGGGATATCATATTTTCAATAGGTTGCTATGATAATTTGATAATTTATGCATGAGTAAGTGAAGTGGAGTGGTCACTGGTCACAAGTTGTGATCACTTAATAGTATCCTTGGGTTTTCTTTGAAAAAGGTTGGGATCTTTTTTTGGAGATAAACTTGAGTGATAACAGGGACATCACTATATCTTTCTTGATAGGTGAGGTGTGGTAGGTGTTATAACCAATTTGATTCCTCTCGATAGTTTTTATGTTGCTAAAACAAAATTTTCCCACATTTGCAAATAGAAGACAACTTCCTTGGATTGGGAAGTACATTTTTTTTTATTGGCATAACTTCCTTATTTAGAGTATTCTTATTTATGCCCAATTCAATGCTTGATATATTATCGACTGCATGTTTAGATTCTTCCATTGTTAGGTCATGTGCCACATCATCTCTAACTAGTTGAGACACTAACATCATTACTTACTAGGATATTATCTATAATTAAGTAATGTGGTGATGTTTCAAAGAGTTTCTTGGTTGTATGAACTCCTAGGAACTATTCATGGAACACTACATTTTGACGCACAATCACTTGCTTTGTAATTTATCTAATTATTTATTTATTTACAACTGCTAATAAGAATA
>APFE030199812.1:157886-177179 GCA_000404065.3 Pinus taeda
CAATGAAAAAACCCTTCACATTGCAAAAGCTAACCCTAGGAGATGAAACGCCAAACTGTGGGCCCCGTTTGGGGGTAAGTTGGTACATCAACTTCCCGGGGTCGTAACTTTAGCATATGATCTCCGTTTGACGCGTACAATAGCTCATTAGAAAGATCTATTCGAGCACTATCATTGTTGGAACGGCAACACGTCCATGTTCCATGGACCCGTGTTGCCCCTGGGATCCCAAAAAACGTCGTTTAGGGCCTCAAAACGGCTCCGGAAGTTCAGGACCCGAAAAACTGCTAAAAATAGTAAGTTGCGCTACAATTAAGGAAACTGAAAATGCTGAAAGAGACAATTGTGGGGGTCCAAATGGGATAGGTGGGTGGCCACCAACATCCACCTGGATCAAGATTTGATGTAGCTTCTTACTGCGACTCCTTGAATTTGACTGTGGCTCCTTAACCTTGATTGTGGCTTACTGTGACTCCCTTCTCCATTGGCTGCAGATCCTTAACCTTAATTGTGGCTTACTGTGGCTCCTCTTCCTTCATTGATTGCGGCTTACCCTTCTCTGCGGCTCATTAGAGACATCCGAAATTTTCTGTGTCATTTTCATCTACCCTTCATGGGTATTTATAGTGGTCATCCATATATGTAAGCCGACCTTAACTCATGAACCGACGTGTCCATTATTTCAAGCCAACATGACATGTATTTATACATTTTAATTCATTTCTTTGTAGCCGACGTTATCATCTCCTTATTGCTTTTCTTGCAGACTTCATAGGGCTTGATTTGAGGCATTGATCTTGGTCTCGGAGGGCTGCTACACTATTTGAAGACTTGTACACATTTACATGGACTGACGACATGATTCTTTGACATAGAAATAAATTCTAAAAACATCAAGAAGAATTCTTTCACCTAATGACACCTCTTTCTCATGAAACTCATGTAACATGATTACAAAGATAATTTATTCTCTTTTATTACATCAAATACAAAGATCATGTCATTATGAAGACCAAACCTAGTTAAACTTTCTTCAACATATATAAAAGATGGAACTCGACCTCAGAACACACTCATCAATCACTCATTAAAGTGAATAATGAAGATGAAGAAATCAACAAAGAAGGAAGAGGATGGAGAATATTTGTTTTTGGGCTAATTCTCTCTCACATGTGCAAAAAAAAATCTAGGGTTTGTTGTTTCAAGGTTGAAATTATCTATCTGCTAGAAGAGGATCAAAGTTGTTGGAAGAAGGATTCAATATGTCATCTTCTAGCCTTAGACAAGGAAGAAAGGAAATAGAAGTTGCTAAGAGACATGGGAATGCTAATTTCTCTCACACATGTGGAAGCAACAACAATTACTGGGGGCTGGAAATTTTAGACCTGTAGAAGAGGCTGAAATTATGAAGCTAGGGGTCAAAATTGTGCTATTGGAAGAGATTTGACTAGGTTTGACTTGGACAAAGGAAGCACATCATCCGGAAGGGTTGGCATTAGTCTTGGAGGGTATTGGTATTGGTATAGAGGTCTTGAAATTCATCGATTGAAGAATCTATAAGAAGAGAAAAGATTTGCAGTTTTTCCTCTCAAGTGGAGAGGTTTTGGCCTTGGCTTGCAACCTACATTTTATGTTCTTGTGTACTATTGTTCTTATTTTTTTGGTAGTTGTTTGATGATATACAACCATAATAATAAATGAAGAATATAATAAGTAAGAAAGAAGTAAAAAGACATCACAAGAAGTTATCAAGAAAAGAGAAATCATCCTAGCTATTGCCCTATAGATTTCTCAACAGATCTTTAAGATGGATGTGGTTTGAGGTTGTGGTTGTGATGGAGGTGGATGGTAGGGATAACATGGATTTGGGTATGGAGGATATTGAGGATATTGTGGGTTTCTTCCATAAGGTCCTTTCCAACCTTGTTTCCAATATTGGTTTTAGGGTTGAGATAGCCAAGGTTGTCATGGAAAGGGTGTGATCCAATTACTTTAGATGGATGTGCATAATGTTGAAATTGTGAATTAGGTTCTTGCATCATACCAAGGTTACTAGGCTTCCATGATTTTCTTGGAGCTACATAACAAAGCTTCTTTGGTGGTTTACTTGCTCCAATGTCCTCCTGGTAAACTTCCTCCAACCTCGGTAATGATGAGAAATATTTAATAGCATGTGATTCAACATGCATAACAAAAATATCAACATCCTATTTTTTATCATTTTTAATTCTTAACATTTCTACTTGTTCACTTAGATTGCTAATAATTTTGTTTTAAAGTTATCCAGAAAATTTTCAAGTTCATCTTGACTTACCGATCTCGATGTTGATTTACTTACTCTTGCCCTTCCTCTTGATATGCGCTTGCAAGTTTCACAAATTTATTCAAATGATAATTGGTATACGTCACCTTTACTCATGATATCGAGGAGATCAATCCAGTCATCCCTAAATGTTCTAATTAATAGGGTTTTTAGTGTGTCATATCCTAAATGATGTAATTTTCCCCTCTTAACATTATACATAAATCTGTTTATTAGATCCTCAAGGCTCTCATCTTCTTTTTGAGTCATTCTAAATATTTCTTCTTTAAGATCATGATCTTTATATTTTTCTAGAAATATCTTTTGTATACCACTCCATGATCGTATTGAATTAGTCCCTAAACTCATGAACCATTTCAGAGCTCTATCCTTCAATGTTTCCAGAAACAATCTCAATTTTTGAGAGTTCAATATGTAACCATAAGATCTACAAAGTATTTAAAATTCAAAGAGAAAGGTTTCCAAATCTTCTGACCTCATACCATGGAAGTTGGGAAGGGAATATGGATGGATGTTCTTCATATGAACATTAATAGTAGTATCTTGAATGGGAAATCTAAGAGGATCTTCCTCATTATCATCATCTTCATCCATTTCTTCTACCTTTTCTACCACATCTTCTTCTTCTACCTACAAAAGTGGATGGTGATGTGGTTTTTACTGCACCACATGATCAAATGGGGAGGTTTGGTGTTGGAGAAGTATTTATTTTGTTTTCATAATTTTTTAAGAATGATAATGCAATGCAATATGTCTATTTTTTTGTTTTGTTTTTGCATAAAGTAAAATAAATGAATCAAATAGGGAAGAAAACAATACATGCTTTGACACCTCCTCGGTAATAGTGCAAAAAAGTGATGAGCCCTGATATTGCAACAAGAATGTTGCAACTCCCAAGGCTACCAACTTAAATTATCAAATCGGGGTTTGTACAAACTTAAGAGGTGTCAACACTATCTATACAACATCCAATGTGTCATTCCTTTGTTGATTTGATGCAATGAAGTGAATCAAAGCCTAAACTAATTACAAAAATGGAAATGTTACTCTATTTGCAAGAAATGGAAATGATATTTTCTCAAATGTAAGTGCTAACTCTAGTTGTAGGAATGTAAAGGCTATACTATTTGCAGAAATGGAAACATTAGTATGCTTGTAGAATGTAAATTGTACATCAAAATGAAACCTAGTCTATGAAATAGAAATAATAATGTTTGTTAACACCAGAAAATCGTACACATATTTGTACAATCCAAAAGATGCCCAAAGTCATCCAACAGAATGTAAAAGTGAAGATTTTCTAGCTGAAGACATTATGAAGTTCAAAAAAATTAAATTCTCCAAAGGTCTTATATGTAAAATTGGAGTGTGGATTAAATTATAGCTGTGCGGATTTTACTTCGAAAGTTGCGCAATCAAAGAAAATTTCGACTCAACAAATTTGGTACCACTTCCCACACTTGGAATATGATTCCCTGACATGTTCCAATCAAGGACAGTTGAATTCGAGTCACCTTGAAGATATGCAACCTTCAAAGGAATCCTCTTGTCCTACTCATAAGTCACTTTCATTCGTGAACCAAGAGAGGGAAGAGGGATTCATTTTTTTTTTTGTATAAATAGGCCATTGGAGAACCAAAGAGAATACAATGTTATGCTAGAAAAATTGATATCATAGCAATCCTACATTTCATTGTTGAAGCAAAAGAAGTAGAGCATTAGTATGTTGGCCAAATTGCTTCTTAACAATCCATCATTCTAGTGCAAGAAGAGTCCACCATTGGAAGAGTCTTCATACTTATTTGATAGAGAGGAGAAGCTTGCAAAGGTATTGAGGAAAGGAACCTCCTTGAAAAGGATGTTTGAGCACCATATCTCAAAGAATAATCTTCAAGTGTTTAGTATTCATCTACTATCATCTTCTACCACGAGCAGTGAATAAATGGAGCCATTTTCCATAATTTTGTTGACTTATTTGCTTCATTAAGCATTATTTATGTGTTTATCTCTTTATTTTATTTTATGTTTGTATATGCATTGATTTCACCATTTTCAATGCTTTGTTTCTTCATGCTTGTCCACTAACAACAACCAAACTCTCTATATTTCTTTGCAGGGAACAACCAACTACTAAGGAGGTGTCTTTTGGTACCCCATTGCTACAAAAACACTACTACAATGTTGTAAATGGAAACAAAACCTAATCATGAAATCATTATTTAGTCAATGCATTCAATATAGTTTTTGTCAACAAACTTTGTAAGGTGCTTCACAAAGTAATCATGAAAATCATCATTATTCTCTTTAAGTCATGAATTTGTCCACTAACCATAATTGTAGAGGTGAATGGAAATGGAGAAGAAGAAAGGCTTAAGAGGTATTTGGTCTTACTAAATCATGTTTTTAGAGCCTAAGAGTCATTGTTGAAGGCTAGGAGGCAAAAATCAAGCTTCAAGGACAATTCTAGTCAATTTTGGAGGGCTTTTACATGGTGATACAAGATACTACAAGATTAGATACATGAGCATTTTGAGGGTGGAAAAGGTGATATAAAGGTGGTAAAGTGTAGTGGAAGGTGGGAGAAGGTTGTATGTTTTCCTTTCCAAGATTAGTACCCTCAGGAGCCCATCTTGCACAAGGAACAATGCACATGGTGGCCTTCAACAAACCGGAAATGTACTCTCGGTGAACATTGTTTTGGAGGAGTTGTTGAGGTAGAAAGAAGGAGTTGGTGGTAGAATAAGGAGTTTAAATGAAAATTATAACCCTTCAAATCAACATTAGCACCTCCACACCATAAAGAGATTATTATTTTTATATTTGAAAAGACTAAATACCTAGTCTACCAACTAGTTTATCCTATGAGTTATCTCACCAATGACCAAGAAAATCTAATGAAAATGAGATGGGGTAAATTTTTTTATTAAGTAGGATGTCCTGGGACTCTAATACAAATGAAATCACTCAAAAATACCCTTTTTAACATGTGCTAAAAAATAGCAGAAAATTACTACTCCAAAAACTAGAAATTCAAGAATCAATGAGCTAGTTAACCTACGAAATGCCTAATTTGATCAAGTGAAAATGCTATGGGGTGAAATTTTTTATCAACTTGAATTTTTTGGGGACTTAATCCAAGTGGAATCAACTCAAAATAGGCTTGTTAACATGTGTTAAAAAATATTTTAAAATTATTACTATTTTTCTGCAAGAGACTTCCAAGAATTCTAGATTTATGAACTAGTAATCCAATCCAAGTAGTTCAATGATGAATATGGATTTTTAATTTTTTTATAAGGATGGATCATGCTTGTGACTCTATAAATAATCTGGAAAAAAACTCTCTTCAATCATTTAACCAATATAACCTACAACAAAAGAAACATGAACACTAAATACGTAAATAAGAGATGCAGGTGAAAAAAGGAATCCAAGGGAAATAAAGAAATTGTACAACAAGGATCTGAGGGTCCTAGAATGACCAAGCCCAAGGATAAAAAAATTCCTACGAAGAAAACCAAGCTTTAGAAGCTAAAATTGGCACCAAACTTCATTATTTGAATCAATCCAAGTACATCCTTGCTAGAAATGAAAATAGAGTTGTTAAATAGCAAGTTGTTTCTACAAGAAGACTAAGAAATACATGCCCTTAGAGGAAAATTCGAATTGGTACTTATATAAATAGATGGGGAAGCATCCTCCTTAAAAGGAGTCTACTTTCCCCTCCAAAATCCCTCAAAAAGGGATTTGGTTCCCAACACTAGGAATTTTCATTTAATGACAGGGAACACATTCCTAGATTTTCACAATTTGTGGAGCTCTAAAATTTGTTCAATAATTTCATAATATATTGTTCATTTATTATCCAATATTGATCCATCTTGTAGTAGGGAGCAAGTCCCTATCTCATTCAAAATTTACTCAATATTCTCTCAATATTTTGCAAAAATAAATAATATTAGGCACATAATATGCAATTATCTCTAAACCTTCCTAAGAACATATTAAAGCTAAAAAAGAATTATTAAGTGTAGAATGAGATATTTAATATAGCCTTTATTTTCCTAATAAAGGTTAGATGGGCCTTATTTTTTTTCTAATTTGGAGGCCCATCGCCTCCTACTCCTCTTATTGCCTTGCGCAATTCCTGAAGAAATTATCTCCTAAAGAATAGGAAAATATTCTATTTTCTTGTGCAATTCCCAAGAGAAAAGACCCACTTGCTACATGCAAACATTGTACACTCACTAGTATACAATAATGATTACATTATTTCTTTTAGCTCCACTCAACTAGCAATTCAAATTCCATGCATGACTAGGGATATTTTTAGTAATCTGACTTCTTAACAGAGAGATCAACGAGTTAACAGTAGTTACACCTACTCAACTGAACTCCTATTGACTCTATTCATGACTAGAGCTCATATAATTGAGTTTCATCAACTATAACTCCACTAGATTTCTATATCTTAACAATTAACTCATGCACAACTCTACTTAGTGCCCACAAACTCGAATTGTGTTAGGTCCCTATAATACTAGTGATTACCCCATTACTATTGTAGTTGTATCCCTTATTAATATTTTTGTGCCCCTATTGTCCCCATATTGTTATTACTGTGTGTTAGCACTGCTATACAAAAGGATAAAAATGGATCCAAAAACACTCCTAAAGTCTGCAAATCTTCTTAAAATCATGCCAAGGGATCCATGCATGTGGTTGAAATCTCCAATTTTGGTCAAAGGCCATCCATTGATCGAAATAGTTACAACTGGAAAGCCCTTGGAGGGTCGGTAATGCACTATCGGGAGGCGGAAACACTACAAAACCATGAAAAAGCCTCAAGCACAAGCTTACACACGGTTGCACATAAGCCATTAGATCTGGTTGATCAACGACCCATATCTAATTGGCGGATCGCAATCACAGCTTCCAGCATGTCCCTTTTAAGCCATGTTTTATAACATTGCCAATGGTCGATGACCGATTGCCCTATCGGATGTGATATTTCTATTAATCATGCTATAATGGGGTAGTTGGGTCCGTAGCAATATCACAATCGGCGCTTTCAAAGGGGCGATGGCAATGGAGATCAACGATTAAGTGAGGACCGTCGATTACGCTGGCAGATCAATGGCTCACGTCGCATCGGCGTATCACTATCGGCAAAACCAAATGGGTAGGGCCTTCACATAATACATGCATGCGACCCGATGGCATTATAAATGATTTTTGATAAATTTTCAGGTTCGTGCCAAACCCTTACCTAGTGCTTTTTCACGTACTTTGTTATATAATGAAATACAAGGGAGCCTACGAGTGCCGATAGAGATGAAGCCCGGACCTGAAAGGGTTCGGGAAGTGAAATGTATATATTTTCAAGTCCGCCAGAGGCAATTTTTCATGAATTTCCAAATACAAAGGGAAGTGAGGGAATGCGTCGCCTGCGACATGCGACATCGATCTGAAGGGCGGACCTGATAGATAATTGAACCACACTTGAGGACTTTTAAAGTCCAAAAGAAGCAATGATGGGCGGGAATTAGCAGGGTTGCAGCGTTCCACTGTTTATAACCAAAACAGTCACGGTTTTCCGTTTAAAGAGAAACACAAGGACCCAAAGACCTATTTCGCCATATGACAACGCCTAGGATACAATTTGCCGAGAGACAGAGACAGAAGGTGGCCAGTATTCAACATTCTGCGCAGTTAATTTTCAACAACTGTAATTAACCAACAACATGGCTAAGAAGGAAACAGGACAACCTCGAGCAGTTCAAAGCATTCAATGGTTATGGGTTTCATTTATATTTCATGCCACCTGCTCAAAGGAGGACTGCAGAACACTAGAGAAGGTCGAATTCATACGTAGACACAGGTAGACCATAGCAGAGGCCCATATCTGAGAATTAATATGTTAGGTGGTCTATTATGACCCCTTCTCGTATAGCCCAATAGAGCAATTTTATAATCAACCTCTATATATATCCAGAAGACACAATGTAATAGGGTTGATGAATGTTATTTTATTGTAAGCTTCAACTTCTAGAGACTGTAACTACTGTGATACCTGCAACGTCTGGTCTTCATTTTCAGCTAATACAAGCTTCTTTTGCTGTCAATTGATCACTTTCCACTTCTTCTTTTTTCCAGGTTGTGCCTGTTATGCATTTTTCATTCGCTCTTGATGTTTAGCATTAGAGGGGTTGTCATCCCACCTCTGTGTTAGAATCTAGTTAGTATTATTGAATGTGTATGGAGGTTTCTGTTGTTTTAATGCCAGAGAGCTGTCATCCTGTCTGTGCATTAGGAAATAGATTTGCATACCTTTTAACTGGTTGCAGCTGGCCATCACAGGGTCCTATGCATCTGTTGGTGTGATCAGAATTCTCCATCTACACCTGTTTCTCAAACTATGATTAATTGGTGGTCTAAAGCATTGTATTATAGGGGTGTTCACCCATGTCTAGGGTTAAGAACAGTAGAAGTGGTTATCTGGCTTGAATATGCAGCATTTCTTTCATTCCTCCACCATTTTAACAACATTTTGTTGAGTTTGTAATGTTCCCGAGAATCTTTGATATACAACCTAGGAGAGTTTCTTGGGGTGATAACATTATTTGGCGTTGTTGTCGGGGAAGAGAGGAGAATTGAAGCTCAGCTTCCTTGGGAGAAGGACACAGTTCCAGATTTTGATGATAGACAAGGTTTGGGCACATATTTTTGTTGTAATCATCTATCTGGTGACTCCATTGGAGGAAGACCATCCTTTGGCGACTCCACATTGAAGTTCTGGCTCAGTTTGTGAGACACACTCGAAGAAATCCTCAGAAATCACCAGCTGAACTAGTACCTGACCCTGAGAAGACTGTTAAATAAAAGAAAGCATCACAGAAAGGGGCATCAAGATCAGGTAAGCCTAAGAAATCTCATTCATCTCTGAAAGATAAAGTTGTAGCTGAAGATGTATAGTTTGAAGATTTAGAGCCCAACATTGTTGATCACGAAATTCCTTCAGAGATTAATTCAACCCCTTGTTCAATTAGTTCCCCTTTGAATCTCAGTCCAAAGAAAACTTCCCATACAATCCAAAACATCCCTTTGTCTCTGCCATCCATCACATTATTTCCTACCATTCAATCTGCTAGTATTCTTCCACATACCCCAGTCATGGCAGGCCAGAAAGCACCCACGAGGATAGAAAGAATTGTTGTTGCTAGATATGGACCTCTGGTTTTGCCTGTTCCTTTGAATCCCATGCTTGTGGGAGAATATCAGAAGTATATGCCCAAATTCACTGGTACAGAGTGAGTAACAACAGAAGAACACCTTGAATCTTTCTACAGTTATGCTGATAACTTAGATATAAGTGAAAACAATGTGTGGATGAGAGTTTTTGTCCAGAGCCTTGATGGAGAGGCCAGGAAGTGGTTCAGAGAATTACTCCAGAGATCTATAACAAATATTGAAGCCTTAGATGATGAATTTTTGAAGCACTGGGGAGACAAAAAGGACTTGTTGTATTATCATACTAAGTTTGGTAGCCTGAAGAGGGAAAATGGGGAATCTTTGCCTGATTTTAATAAAATATTCAATTGAATGTACAGTAAAATACCAGCTGAGGTAAAACCTACCCCCACCTCTCCCAAACTCACTTATGCCAATGCTTTTGACTTTTATTTCTACTTTTTATTGAGAGCAAGGATATGTGCCACTCTAGCTGATATGCAGGATGCAGCACTAGAGGTGGAGTCTAATATCATGGCTGCAGAAAAGCTTAAAAATCAAGATGACAGGAGGAGGCAGAAAGGTCAGACTTCTACTTCCTCTGCATCATATTCAGAGCCTAAATTGGACAAAATGACTAAGATGATAGAGTCATTGGTTGCTGAAATATCTAAGCTAAAGATTGAGCAAAATTCAGGGAAAACAAGGCAACAAAACACATTTTCTCCAAGAAATCCAAATCCTTTTAGAAGAGCAAATGAGCAGTTACAAATTATGCAAAGGGGTGAAGAATCAAAGGAAGATCAAAAAGTTAAAGCTCCTCTCCAAAATGTAGTCATGGAGGAGGAACAATTTGAAGAAGATGAGGATGAAATTCATTGCATGGAAGACAAAGGTAGCGTTGCATTTTTGACTTTGGCTGCTTATGAAGAATCATTATTGCAAGAACAAAATAGTCAGGAGTGGGACAAAGGAGCTGTTCTACAAACTGAACAGCAACAAAGATACAATCTGAGATCCAATGCAAAAAATGCCAACGAGAATCCTGCCCAAAGAGCTGTTGTCCAAGAAAAATCACAGAATGTCAAACAAAGAAGACCAGCAGCTGACCCAGTCCTCCTCAAAGCCCCAGTTCAAGAGGTAAGAGGTTCTGATAAGTTACCTTTCTCTTTCAGCTTCAAGTCAGAAGTCCAGAAGTTAAAAAAATATGTGCCTCTGATAGAGCTGGTGAAGAATGAAGTATTTAGAAAGCCTATCTTTGAAGATCTTGAGCTAGAAACCACACAAACCTCCACTGAATCTGTTAATTTATAAGATGATAAGCCTGCCATTATGCTCAGCCCCATGATTGAACCTACTGATAATAATTCTCCATATTTTGATGTTTCCTTGACCATTCATGATAAAATCCTTCACAATTGCCTGCTAGATACAGGGGCCAGCCACAATTTAATGCCTAAAGCTGTCATGGAAGAGTTAGGCCTTGATATCACCAGACCATATCATGATTTATTCTCTTTTGATTCAAGGAAAGTGAAGTGCCTAGGATTAATAAAAGACCTGGCCATTACCTTAGCTTAGTTGCCCATGAAGAGTATGATGATGGATATTGTGGTGGTAGATGTCCCTCCTAAATTTGGCATGTTGTTGTCCAGAGGATGGATTAAGAGATTAGGTGGGACATTACAAAATGATCTATCTTATGCAACTGTCTCGGTTTTTGGAGGATAAAGTAGGAGATTGTACAGAGAAGCATAGTTGGCATACATCATTAGTAATGAGAAGAATCCTACAAATCATCGCATATATGCAGTGGACACTGATTTTGGAGCATGTGTCCTCCAAATAGAAGAATCACAAAAGGCCTCAATGCAGCTCAGGAAACCAATAGTTTAGGTTGAGGAAGAGCAAGGAAATCAGGTTTGGGAGATGTTCTTTGATGGAGCATGTTCCAGGGAGAATGCAGGAGTAGGGGTGGTGCTGGTATCTCCGAAACAAGAAAGCACAGAGCTGTCTTTTAAGTTGGCCTTCCAAGTCACCAACAATATAGCAGAATATGAAGCTCTGCTATTGGGCCTCAACGCAGCAAAAGGTAGAGGAATCAAATGCATAAAGGTGTTTGGAGATGCTGATTTGATTATTCAACAAGTAAATAAAACATTTCAGGCAAAGAACCCAAGGCTGAAAGCATACAGAGATGAGGTATGGAGAATCAGAAATTCTTTTGATTATTTCTATATTTCATACATTCCTAGAGCCCAAAATCAGCTTGCTGATTCCCTTGCTATGTCTACTAGTCTATTTATCCCTCCAATGCCTCCCAGACTAGTGTATGAAGTCCAAGTGAAGTATAGACCATCCTTGCCTGATAATGTCCAGCATTGGAAAATTTTTGATGATGATGATGAGATAAATAGATTTCTGCAAGTCATTGATGAGTTTTCTGAAATGCAAATTGACCAAGACAATGAAGCCTTGTTAGAAAACCGCAAGTCCCAGCTTAGAAATAAAATTGGTAAAGACAGTATTGTTCAGCTTCCCAGCAATCATATTCCTAAGGGTTTAATCCCTCTTGAGAGACGGTTTCACCAAAATGATGTGCCTTACAAGGCTGCCCAAAAAGAAGACAAATCTGCAGTCTGTAAGCATGATATAGGAAGTCCAGGTCAGCCTAGATATGTAAATTTGTCCACTCATTTGTTAGCTGATCAAAGCGCTGAATACTGCAAATTAATGAGGTAGTTTGCTCATATGTTTGCATGGGAGTATAGTGATCTAAAAACGTATGATAAAAACATAATCCAACACAAAATACCTCTGGAGAAAGACACCATCCCTTTCAGACAGAAGCTGATACCAATAAATCCTATGCTTCTTCCATTGATTGAAAAATAAATAAATAAATTGTTGGCTGCTAAGATCATAGTCCCTCTTAGATACTCCAATAGGGTGGCCAACTTAGTGGTAGTAAGGAAGAAGAGTGGAGAAATCAGACTATGTGTTGATTTCAAAAATTTAAACAAATTCTCAAAGAACGACAACTATCCCCTACCGAAAATGGAGCATTTGCTGCAAAACGTCTCAGGAGCCAAGGTAATGTCTTTCTTGGATGGTTTTTTAGGCTTTAATCAGATTGTTGTGCATCCAGATGATCAAGAAAAGACTGCATTCACCACTCCTTGGGGCACTTTTATGTATGCCAAAATGCCTTTTGGGTTGATGAATGCTAGAGCAACCTTTCAGAGAGCCATGGATATAGCATTTGTGGGGGAGAAGGATAAATTTGTCCTTATCTACCTTAATGATATAATAATTTACTCCAGCAGTCATCAAAATCATTTACAACATTTGGAAAAAGTGTTTATGAAGTGTAGGAGGTTTGGAATTTCAGTCAATCCCAAAAATTCTCAATTTTCTTTAGAAGAAGGCAAGCTGTTAGGACATGTTGTGTCCACTGCAGGTGTCTGAATTGACCCAGAAAGAGTCAACACAATTCAGACTTTGTTTGTCCCTAGATCAAAGAAGGATATTCAGTCTTTTTTGGGAAAAATAAATTTTGTAAGGAGGTTTATCCCAAATTTTGTTGAATATGTGAAGCACATTACCTCCATGTTGAAGGAAGGGGTAGAAATCAAATGCACTGATATAGAAAGAAAATCATTTGATTCCATTAAAAAGGCTATTATGGAAGCTCCCACATTAATAAGTCTAGATTACAACAAGGAGTTTCATATATTTTCATTTGCCTCTGAAGATACTATTGCAGCTGTTTTATTGCAAGCAGATGAAGAAGGTTCAGAGCATCCAATAGCATTTTTCAGCAAGAACTTGAGGGATGTTGAACTGAGGTATGATATTATTGAAAAAGAGGCATATGCTCTTATCAAATCCTTGAAATATTTTAGAGTTTATATTCTGCATTCCAAGATAATTGCATATGTACCCTCTGCTGCAATAAAAGATGTCTTAACACAACCTGATGTTGATGGAAGAAGGGCAAAGTGGATTGCAAAGATGATAGAATTTAATATAGAATTGAAGCCCACTAAACTGGTCACAGGTCAGGGTCTTGCTAAGTTATTAGCCGAAGAAAATTGCAGATCTTTGGATATTGATTTCCTATGCACATTTACAGAAAATTGGTCAGGCAGAAGAAGAGGAAACAAATAAACCACAGAGAAAGCAGTTAGTGGCTGAGAATCTAGCTTCTTGTAATTGGTATGCTGCAATAATTAATTTCTTGTTGAAGCTAGAAATCCCTTCAAGATTTACTCAAAGTCAAGCTAGAACTTTAAAACTGAGGGCAACTAAATATTGCATCAATGAAAATTTGCTCTACTGGAGGGATCCATCTGGAGTGCTTTTGAGGTGTCTGGACAAAGAACACTCAATTGAAGTTATGCAGCAGTTTCATAACAGCATGTGTGGAGGGCACCATTATTGGAAAACTACAACCCATAAAATTTTCAGAGTTGGGTACTATTGGCCCACTTTATTTTCTGATGTGTTTGCTTTTGTTAAATCTTGTGACAAGTACCAAAGATTTGAAGGAAACAACAGTTGAAGTCCCTGCCCCTAAAACCGATACTTGCAAAAGGACCTTTTCAACAGTGGGATTTGGATTTCATTGGTGAAATCAATCCACATTCCAGTGGCCAGCACAGATGGATATTAGTAGCTACTGATTATTTCACGAAGTGGATTGAGGTAGTCCCTACCAGGAAGGCTGATCATAATGTGGTCATGAAATTTTTGACAGAGAATATCTTTAGCAGATTTGGTTGTCCACAGAAATTAATAACAGATAATGCAGTAACCTTCAGGGCAAAAGAATTGGTGGAAATGTGTGATTCAATGGGTATTAAACTTGTTCATTCCACCTCATATTATCCTCAAGGAAATGGTTTGGCTGAATCCTCTAATAAAAGTTTGATCAGGATAATTAAAAAGCTGTTAGAGGACAATAAGAAGAATTGGGATTCAAAGCTCAAGTATGCACTGTGGGCTGACAGAGTGACCATTAAAAAATCCACAGGGAATTCTCCTTTCAAGCTGGTATATGGCACTGAAGTTGTATTCCCAATTCAACTAACTCTCCCTATGGCAAGATTCCTTCAAGAAGAGTAGAATGAGGAAGAAGAAATGGCAAATAGGATCACTGATTTAGCAGAGTTGCATCAGAGTAGAGAACAGTTGGTTGAAAAGGCTGCAACACATCAGAGAAATATCAAGGAAGCCTTTTATAAGAAGGCAAAAACAAATAATTTTCAGATTGGTGACTTGGTTTTGAAATGGGATGCACTAAAGGAGAATAAAGGCAATCATGGGAAATTTGATGCTTTTTGGACATGGCCTTTCATCATTTCACAGATCCATGGGAACAACACCTTCATACTAAAAAGTATGGGAGGAGAGACAGTCTTTGATGGCCCAGTTAATGGGCGGTTTTTGAAAGTTTATGTGAATTAAGGTCTTTGGCCTTAAAACTTGTAAATATTGTGTTTTTTATCAGTTTTAATATAGGTGCAGTAGACTGCATGCCCAATGGAACACTAGGAATTTTGCTAATTTGTTTTTCGTCAGGAAGGCATTGATCTGCAGATTCTTGAGACCTCATAGGGAGGATCTCATCCCTAGAGGGAGCCAGTGTTAGTGCTCCTATACAAAAGGATAAAAATGGATCCAAAAACACTCCCAAAGTCTGCAAATCTGCTTAAAATCATGCCAAGGGATCCATGCATGCGATTGAAATCTCCAATTTTGGTCAAAGGCCATCCACTGATCAAAATAATTGTAGCTGAAAAGCCCTTGGAGGGTCGGCAATGCACTATCGGGAGGCGGAAACACTACAAAACCATGAAAAAGCCTCAGGCACAAGCTTAAACATGGTTTCACAGCAACCATTAGATCTAGCTGATTAACGACCCATATATAATCGGTGGATCGCAATTGCAGCTTCTAGCATGTCCATTTTAAGCCATGTTTTATAACATTGTCGATGGCCGATGACCGAATCCCCTATCAGATGCGATATTTCTATTAATCATGCTATAATGGGGTAGTCAGGTCCGCAACAATATCGCAATCAGCGCTTTCAAAGGGGCGATGGCAATGGAGATCAGCGATTAAGCGAGGACAATCGATCGTGCTGGCAGTCAACGGCTCACATCGCATTGGTGTATCTCTATCGGCAAAACCAAAGGGGCAGGGCCTTCACATAAGACATGCATGCGACCTGATGGATCGGACCCGATGGCATAAATGATTTTTGATAAATTTTCAGGTCCGCGCTAAAGCCTTGTCTAGTGCTTTTTCGCGTACTTTGTTGAATAATGAAATACAAGGGAGCCTTGGGCGAGCGCCGATAGCGATGAAGCCGGAAGTGAAATGTATATATTTTCAAGTCCGCCAGAGGCAATTTTTCATGAATTTCCAAATACAAAGGGAAGTGGGGGAATGGGTCGGCTGTGACATGCGACAATGATCTGAAGGGCGGACCTGATAGATAATTGAACCACGCTTGAGGAATTTTAAAGTCCAAAAGAAGTAGTGATGGGCTGGAATTAGTAGGGTTGCAACGTTCCACTGTTTATAACCAAAACAATCATGGTTTGTCATTTAAAGAGAAGCAAAAGGGCCCAAAGACCTATTCCACCAGATGACAGTGCCCAAGATACAATATGCCGAGAGACAGAGATAGAAGGTGGCTAATATTCAGCATTTTTCGCAGTTAATTTTCAACAACTGTAATTAACCAACAGCATGGCTGAGAAGGAAACAAGACAACCTCGAGCAGTTCAAAGCATTCAATGGTTCAAAACAACAGAGCAATTTTGTAATCAACCTCTATATATATCCAGAAGACACAATGTAATAGGGTTGATGAATATTATTTTGTTGTAAGCTTCAACTTCTGGATACTGTAACTACTGTGATACCTGTAGTGTCTGGTCTTCATTTTCGGCTAATACAAGCTTCTTTTGCTGTCAATTGCTCACTTTCCACTTCTTCTTTGTTCCAGGCTGTGTCTGTTATGCATTTTTCATTCTCTCTTGATGTTTAGCATTAGAGGGGCTGTCATCCCACCTCTGTGTTAGAATCTAGTTAGTACTATTGAATGTGTATGCAGGTTTCTATTGTTTTAATGCTAGAGAGTTGTCATCCTGTCTGTGCATTAGGAAATATATTTACAGACCTTTTAACTGGTTGCAGCTGGCCATCACAGGGTCTTGTGCATCTGCTAGTGTGATCAGAATTCTCCATCTACACCTGTTTCTCAAAATGTGAGTAATTGATGGTCTAAAGCCTTATAGTCTGGGGGTGTTCATCCATGTCTGGGGTTAATCATAGTAGAAGTGGTTATCTGGCTTGAATATGCAACATTTCTTTCATTCATCCACCATTTTTCCAACATTTTGTTGAGTTTGTAATGTTCCCGAGCATCTCCGATATACAACCTAGGAGAGTTTCTTGGGGTGATAACACTGTGCCCCATAGAATCTCTCTATTGTTATTTTTGTGCCTTTATATTGTTATTGTTAGGTCAGCTGGGTTATATTGTGACTCCTTAGACTCCTATATATAGAAAGGAGGTTTATCATTTGAATCATCAAAGAATCATTCATTTGTGTAATGTAAAGGATGTTGCCCCCTCAAAGAGGTTGAATTCTAAGGCATTGATCTATCTTTCCTATCTTTTTGTGAGCTTGTTTCATAACATTTGGTATCAAAGCTTTGGATTCTAGGGTTTCGTTGCTCCAAATAGGTCATCATGGAATTTTTGCTATAAATTTTTTCTGCGACGTTTCAGAAGCGAAAAAAAACACATTTGAGACGAAATCACACTAAACCTCGGGTCTAAATTTCAGAGCATTTCATGCTATATTTGCGGAGATATGATCTGAGGAAGTTGGTCTTTTTGCAGACTCTTGAATTACATTCCAAATAGGTGACCTAGGGAAAATCATCATAACTTTCTCTCTGAGCATCAGATTGAAGTTTCGTAAGAAGGTACAGAAAGAGGACCGATTGTAGTTTCTTATATATAGTTTTCAGAGCCAAAGGTGGAAACGTGGACACATGGCATGTCGTAAAAATTCGCTCTACTGAACTAGTATATAATCAGGTAACTATGGGAGATTTTGCATAACTCTTCCTTGGAGAATCCAATTTGGATCAGACCAGTGGCATTGGAAAGAGGACACAGAGGGCTATTGCAGGTTGCAATTTTAGAACTAGATGATCCGAAATTACAGAGATACATCAGAGGCAATATCAAGCTCCTACAAAGTGAAAAAAGGTGTGTAGATTTTTTTTTATTTTTGCTTAAAGTTGGTTTGAAAAATTATTTTGAAGGAATTCAAAGGGAATAATAGAGCATTATTATTGGTAATTGATGCCCAAAGGAAAGAAAATGCAAACACCTAGTAAGAAACCTGAAAGCTTTAGCATGACTCATGAAGAAGAGGAAGAAATGCTACATGATATATCAAAATTACAAGACCAAGTGCTACAAATGTCACTCTCACAAAAGCTAACAGAAGCTAAGATAAATGGTGTGGAATCTAAGATAAAGGGCATGGAAGCTAAGATGAATGGCATGGAAGCTAAGATGTATGATTTGAAGACAGATTTGACAAATGTTCTACAAGAAATACTTACTAATGGTGAAAGGGTAGTAAGGGAAACTCATGATGTGAACAAAAGAAATGTTAATCATGATTTCATAGACTCTAATGTTGGATCGAAGACCCACCATATCCCAAAAATCGATATGAGGAAGTTTGATGGCAAGGATCCCACAACATGGATATTATAGATGGAACAATTTTTCGATCTCAATAATGTGCAAAACACACAAAAGGTACATATTGCAACTTTATATTTGGAACCAAATCAGTTTGTATGGTATCAATGGCTTTTCTCTCATAAACAAATTATCACTTGGGCAATTTTTAGGAAGAATTGACAGCACATTATGAGGATACAAAAAGCAACACTTTTTTTAGCCAATTGATAAGTCTCAAACAAAAGGGTTCAATAATGGAGCACATTGAGGAGTTCCAAAAATTGAACATAAGGGTAGAAGATATTCCAGAGGAGCATAGGATTGATGTTTTCATAGGGTCTTTAAAGGATAATATCCAACATGATGTTCGCCTTTGGGAACCTGATTCATTAGAGAAGGCATTCAGGTTAGCAAGAAAAATGGAAAGCAAATATATGGCAACCAGGAAGCATACCCCTCACAACTATAAATATGGAAGTGTTGTTGCCCCTAGTCTTCCACAACCTATAAGGTTGACACCAAACAATTGGAAAAAAAATGAGCAAAAGGGCTTTGTTACAGTTGTGATAGCAAATACACTAAAGGTCATAAGTGTGCTGAGAAGAAATTATTCTACATAGATTGTGAAGAGAAAGCAGAAAAGTGCAAGAAAGGTCAAAAGAAGAGGATATACTCCAGGAACAAAGCTTAGATAAAGAAAAAATGAATCCGACCATATCTTGTAATGCATTGGCGGGAATTACCACTCCTCAAACCATCAAGATAGAAGAGAAAATTAAGAAGAAAAAGGTAATAGGGTTTATTGATTTAGGAAGCATCCATAACTTTATTCATTGTAAGGTAGAAAAGAATTGAATTTCTTCCTATATCCAGCACCAGAGTGTCAAGTGATGATTGCAAATGGAGGAACAATAAATTGCTCTGGAAAGTGCCATAATATCAAGCTATGCAT